>JANHFO010003455.1:17629-34196 GCA_032468095.1 Pareas carinatus | reverse complement strand
ACCTTTATTATTTTTACAAATAACTCAAAGTGACGTACACATCCAACATATCCTTCCTTTTTCTACCGATATTTTCCTCACAACAGCCCTGGAAGATGGGTTGAACTGAGAAACAGTGATTGGCCCGAAGTCACCCAGCTGGCTTTCATGACTAAGGCAGAACTTGAACTCATAATTTCCAGGTTTCTAGTCTGGTGACTTAACCACTAGACCAAACGGACTTTTCTGTGCAATATGCATAGTAAGAACTGGAAAATACTGTAATACGGTAAATTGCTGGCCATGGTAAAGTTACTGCATTTTCTCAGGAAACTTTCTGGTCCAAATTGTACATCCTTCTCCCCTACCCCCATGCTTGAAATGCAACTTTTAGACATATAGATTTATGTCTTATTTATTTATGTCACATTATATTTATGTAGACAGATACACATACTAAAAACTCCCCCTTCTATGACTCTGCAATCCCTTAATTCAGTGTAGAGTAGGGGCAACTGGATGGAGCTAAGCGTTTACTGGCCGGATACCCTTCCTGACCCCAGGTGGAGTTCACAGCAGATATTTTTTCTTTGCGCCCTGGGAAACATCTGCCCCTACCTAGGATTGAACTCTCGACCTTCCAAGTGGGAGGCGAGCATCTTCACCACTAGGCAGGCAGCTCAGCACACAGCATATACTAAGAACCATTTAAAAATAAATAAATCATAGACAATGGTTTCACTTTGAGGGTGGATTTCCCGAAGTGCTAATCAAAACTTTTCATCTTGCCAGAAAGAAGATTCATACTAGGAAGACAAAGCCAACGTCCTTTTACCTGGATGTGGAAGAGCTATCTACATACTGGGGCTGCGATGGCCATCCAAGAAAGTGAGCATTTATACAGCTCTTCTACTTTTCTCTTGAGAAAATGGCTTTCTTGTTTCCTGGAACTGGTCCGGGACCTCATCTGTCATGCTGCCAAATGAGAAAATGTTAAACAATACCAGCATTTTGATTATGGACAGTCTTTGATTTACAACAGTTCATTTAGTGACCGTTCAAAGTTACAACAGCATTGAAAAAAGTGACTTGTGACCATTTTTCAGTTACAACCTTTAGAGCATCCCCATGCTCATGTGATCAAAATTCATGTGATATTTGGCAACTGACTCATATTTATGGCCGTTGCTGTATCCCAAGGTCACCTTTTGTGACTTTCTGACAGTCAATGGAGAAGCCAGATTCATATTCACAACTAGGTTACTAACTTATCAACTGCAGTGATTCATTTAACAACTGAGACACAAAAGGTCATAAAATGGGGGAAAGCTCACTTAAAACAAATGTCTTGCTTAACAGCAGAAATTTTGGGCTCAACTGTGGCCATTAAGTCAAGGACAACCTGTTTCTGTGACAATGCAGGAAATGACGTTGTAGAGCTAACAATCAGAAATGTTTTGATCACTCAGTTCCGCCTTTCTTGTTTTGCCAAAGTGTGCATGACTCGGCTTCAAATATTTAGTTCCTAAATTATGATTCTTGGAGTCTTCCTTTTTTTTAATTGAAAGGTTTTACAAAAAGAAACCCAAAACATTTCCCACCTCCTCCCCCTTCTAACCCCCCTCAACTTCCCAGAGCAAAATACAGGATATAACATCTAACAAACATAAGCTAAATTATGCTAATAATTCTTAAAACTCCCATCTCCTATTGTAACCTTAACTTCTCTTTTACACTAAAAAATACAGATATACTCATAATCTCTACTCTAGTCATTCATAAGCCATATAATACTTCTTAGTCTGATATTTGTTTTGTATATAATCAATCCATCTTCTCCATTCTCGTATATATTTTTCTTGTGAACAGTCTTTCAAATATGCTGAAATTTTTCCCATTTCAGCTAAATTTGTTACTTTTAATGTCCACTCTTCAATAGTAGGTAAATGTTCCTTCTTCCAGCCTGTTCAGTATTGAGGTTAGTGAAGTATATTGCTTCCTCAACTCGCGGATCCTCCTCTGAGTTTGAGGCAACACATCTATCTTGTCACCATTGTTGGGAAGGGGTTGTTCTCTCGTCCTGTTAATGACCATATCCTGGACAGACTTTTTGGTCAATCACACGTGCACCTCTTTTGGCAATTTATTTCTTCTTGTGAAGCTTGTGTTAAGCCGATATATCTCATCTAACTCATTCCTCATTGAATGAATGAATTTATTGAAGCCTGGCACACCACAAGCAATTTGATCAATAGACACCTCAACCTACAACCAGCTTATCAACCACTCAGAATTCAAATCAAATGTACAACCAAACAGCAACAGCACCAACTTTCAACCAGCCCACAACCCCCTCAACCAGCACTTCATCACCCAACGATTCTCACCTGATTTCTTTTATCACAAGACCCATCTCAAGTCTATCTCCATATGTGACTCAGCCCTGCCCCCTCACAAGACTCTTCACAAGGTAACCATCTCATGACATCTACTGACCTCACCAAGCTCTTATAAAAAGAACACCAACACTGACATTCACTAAAAATCTGCTGAAGATGTTACCTAGCCTGGTAAGAAAACGTTTGGAAATCAACCAACAAGCTCAGAGAACAGAGCTCTATCTTCATCCTAAATCCGATTTACAGATATTCTCCACTCTTCAAACAGTGCTGCTGAGCTCCACCTCCTAACGTTCAATACTAATGACCAGTATCTCCCTTTTCTCATTCTGCCTTTTCGTCATTGTCAGTTAGATTGTAGATTCCTTGAAACAGGAATGAAACGTTACAGTAAGAACTCAACAGCTTGTGTGCCTTTTGTTGAGTATGCTAACAGTTTACAGTGTTCAGTATGTTTCTCATACTGGCTGTTGACTTGAAGCACAAGGTGAGGCAAGATAGGTAAGGTGAGATGTGTGTATCTCTTTTAGTGGCGGGGTGGGGTGTAGCATGAGAATTAGGTAACACAAGCACACACATACACACACTCCTCCCTCCCCCATTGCTGTGCTTCATGCTTTTCGCGTTCACAGGCAGCTTCGTTTGAAATGGAATAGCTTAAATCTATCTTCACTTTTTAGCTTTTATTAATCATCTACAAAAATTCTAGACATGGGTTTTAAATTGTACATAATTCATTACTTGGTAGTGAATAGAGCACTCAACAGCAGGGATGGTAATGTGAGGAGTTGTGTAACTGAAGCCGCTCGTGTACAGAGATTTGTGATCTTGGTGCTGATTCAGTTACGCATCATTTGTATTATGCATGTAAGCTATATAAGATGCAAGGGGTAAGAAAAAAGAATAGGAATCTGAAAACAAACCAGTTGTGCCTCTTGCTATTTTTTTATTAGTTTAAATAATTCTGATCTAGAACCTTCATCAAATCATAATATTATCAAGGCTGATAAGCCCTTCTGCTCAGTACAATTTATATTTAGAAATGCCATGTTTCTAGAGGTCATTAGCTAAATGGTTAAAAACGTGAAAATGCAATCCATTGACAAGAAATTGAATTTTAGCATATAATTTTTTTTTCAATTTTACAGCCTTTAAAAAAAAATCAAAATTTGAAAAAAAATGATTTTGTTTGACAAAAATCATCTTGGAAGATTATAACAGAGCTTCCTGAAACATTGTTCGCTGTAGTTATGTTGAAATAAATTGTTATGCAATGACAAATGACAACATTTAGTTAGGTTTTCACATTTAACAGACTGCTGATGTTAACAACAACTGCATGTTACAGCTGTGTGTTTCTAAGAATTGGAAATGATTTGAGAATTTTTCTATAATACACACCTCTTTAAAAGAAATCTTATCACTGCTTCTTGCAAAATACATCATGCAGGTTTTTTTTTAAATGATTGACCAGAGTTAAAACTTGAAAGAGGGGAGTATGATCCTTCTTTCAAAACATCTTCAGTTTTTGTTCTGCTATGACCTGAATAAGTGAGACCTCATTAAAAATAATTCCAAAGAAACCTTTTTTCCTAATTTTCAGAAGCATAGCACATCTTGACCAAGTAAAAACACACTTGTCGGGCAGACAACACACTTGACTTGACAATTCCTGTGTAAATAATCGTTTAGTACTGAAGTGTTGATCTGTTGGGCAATTCAAATAGTACAAAGTCTTCAACCCTATGTTTTTAACTTTTCTGCTGATTTTTCTGCTGTGTCGATGAATGTTCATTTATTAACTTCTCTTCCAGATTGCTGACCTCCAGCTTCATAAGCTAGATGAGTTGGACTGCCTGATCCAAGGTCTTCTGTATGTGGATTCTGTTGGCTTCAACGGCCAGCCGGAATGCTATTATTTTGAAAACCCCTCAGCACCTGAGCAGTGTCATAAAAAGCCTTACTGCCTTGATAACCCCTTTCCTATGTTGCTAGTTAATATAGGCTCTGGAGTCAGCATCTTAGCAGTGTATTCCAAAGACAACTATAAGAGAGTTACAGGGACCAGGTGAATATAATGTCTTCCTAAAATAACTTTTTCCTGATGAAAAGGCTCTCAATTTATTCTTGAGCTGGGAATTGGGATCCAAAAACACAGTAGCTGAACTTAAGATTTGCGTTCTGGGTGTGGCTTTGGCAATGCAAGCAACAATATACATATTTATTATTTTTTCTTTATCGATTATATTTCTGTGCAAGCCATCTCACTAATACAGCAACTCTAGGCAGCTTACAATATAATAAAAGTTAGAAGGAACAAAAAGAAACAAAACCAAAAAGGCATTAATACATGAATATTAAAGAAAAGCTACTTTTGTGGAATAGATGGAATAATCAACCCGAACTTAGCTAATATAGCTAAACAAAACCTGTAGAGAAATATGACTGTAAAAAAATCCAAATATCACTGAAATCAACAACTTGTTACCTTTTCATACTCAATCCCTGAAAAATATATTCTCCCCAAATCTCACGTTTGTTGTCTTCTCTTGTCTATGTTGGTACTTTATAAATGAAACAAGTGAAAATGTGATTAGAGAATGAGGATAATAGGGGAAGGGAATCTAATGACTAAGAGTCAATTGATTTTATTTTAAATTATTTTTATTCAAGACCTGTAAAAAAAAGTTACTTTGGTACCTTGGTATTCATCGTTATTTGGCACAATGAGTACCAAAAATGATGAGAACTAAGCAGTTTTTTCCCCATAAGGAATAATGTAGTGAGCTACAAGGCAGCTGACACTAACAGGTTCTAGCTTGTGCATTGAGTACCACACAAATGATCAGAACGGAGGCAAAAAATTTGCATCAAAATGCATTGTGTCCCAAATTTGATGAGTTTCGAAGCAGTTCAGTACCAAGGTACCACTGCACACAAGTGCTGAAAAAGCAACTTTGCGACCAACTCTCACTTTTAGAACTTTCTCAGGTCTGTAAAATAAAGGAAAGCTGAAGTAAAATTGTAATGTTCTACTTAGTGATCACTTCGCTTAACCATGGGATATGCCAGTCCCAATTGTGATCACTAAATGAGGACTATATGTATGACCTCCAAGAAGAGATTGAAAAGTTCCGCTATGAATCCGAAAGTGATGAAAGAGCTTCTTGTGTGAACTGAGCTTGAGGTTGAGGCATGGGGGGGCTGGAAGAAGAAAAATTTAGAAACCAATTTTGACTAGTTTTGAAACAGGAAGTGGGTGTTTTCCACCCTTTAATGGTCCTCCAAAGAAATGGTCAGAGTCCAAAGCTTGCTTTGATTTTCTCATCTAATGCTAATTTATTCTGGTGTTTTCTAGTTGTCCAGATTATGATACCCCAAAATTTCTTCCCCTAGGACATGCTGATCAAACTGATAGGAATTGGGTCAAAATCTCTGGACGTCAGATTTACTGCTGTAGGTTTAATTGTATGCCTACAATAGGCAGTTTTCACTTCTTCAGACTTAAGGAATAGGCCTCCCTCCCAAAATGTATAACAGGGTCTGTCAAGATAGCTTAAGACAGTGGTTCTCAAGCTTTTTCAGTCCACCGCCCCCTTGGTGGTACAAATTCATCCACAGTGCCCTCCCGCCCGAACTACTGACTGGCGGCACACAGAGCTCCGGCTTGGGCAGGGGGAGGGGATTAGGGTGAGACACGCACACACACGCACACACACACGCACACGCTCAGGGGACCTCCGCCTCCTTGTCCAGGCCCAGCCATACAGGAATGGAGGGGCTTGGGATGACCCCGCTTGCTGCCCCCCCCCCCGCCGATCAGAGGCAAAAGTCACACTGCTTTGCTGAACTAGCGGGGGTGTGTGAGTACAGTGCTCCAAAGTCAGCCTTCGTGCTGCGCCTTACACTCCTTACGCTCCCCTGCGCCTTCTGGACAACGCCCCCTGCCTCTTACCGCCCCCATGTCATCCCACCGCCCCCCAGGGGGCAGTACCACCCACTTTGGGAACCACTGGGTTAAAGCTTGCTTTAGAAATTAAACACTGTCACTTCTCTCCTTTACCCCATTGTGAAACAGTTATCCACATTTGAGAATTATGGGAAACTTTAAAGAAGTGGATTATCTAAATGTCTTTACTTTTAATTAAAATATAGTTAATATAATTATCTTGTATTTGATAACTTTCCCCAACTTTCATATTAAAATTTACCATTTGAAAAACAGAATTGGAAGGCTTTGTGAATTTCAGGATTTCTAGGGCCCAGCAAGCCTTGATTTATACCCTGATAGGGGATAACAGTATTTGTATGTCATATCTCCTATATTAGCATTCCCTTTCTCACCATACTTGCTTATTTAAACCACAGTTCATGAGGTTGCATATGTTAATGATCACTGTTACTTTGTGGTGATGATTCTCTTAAGCAATAATGTTTTGTTTGCCAAATGTTTTACTTGCTAGGCCATGAACACAAATAAAGAAATTAAACTTGGGTATTAAAAAAAAGACAGACCAACTCCATGTGTGTTAGTAATATATACCATGTCACAGTGCTTTGCAGCCCACTTTAAGTGGTTTACAGAGTCAGCATATTGCCCTCAACCATCTGTATCCTGATTTCACCACCTTGGAAGAATGAAAGGCTGACTCAATCTTGAGCCGGTGAGAATTAAACTGCTGGCAACTGACAGTCAGCAGTACTACAATATCACATATTGATATATATTTTTCTATAGGCAATTCTAGTGATACAATATATTCAGTTAACTAGCCAACTCAGCTTTATTGATGTTAAATATGCATAGTGCTGACTCTGTAAACTGCTTAGAGAGCGCTGTAAGGCATATACAGTATATATACTATATACTTATTTATAGCGGTATATAAAGTCTTAAGTGCTATTGCTGTAGTTGAGCAAAAGCACAGGAAAGCTATTTGTTGCCTCTTGAAAAACATAAAGGACAAAACCTGAATGTTAAAAGCAAAACAATCATCAAAAACTTTATCTGTTGCTTGTTTTTATTGGCTGGTCTTATTTTCCTTCTCATATTTCCTTTCCCCCCCTCTCTTTTGCTAAGTATTACAATATGCCTTATGTATTACCTATAGCAGTCTCCTCACTATAATCAAAATATTAACATGGATTCAGTTTCCTAATTACTTACCATGTTTGATAAAGCTTTAAATCACTCGTATAAAGATGAAATGAAATCTTCTGCTTAGAATTCTCACAGCCAGCAGTCATGTGTGTTTTTAGAGACTTAACAACTTACACATAGAAATAACTAGCCTATGCACAGGTTCTACATATACTTTGCCAAAGAAGAAATGCCTTTTCTTTTGGGGTACCCTTAACCAGACCCACTTCCCTGCTAGGAATCATTCAAGCAAACTGCTCAGATAATAAAAGCAGCTCTCATTCCATTCTGTCATTGAAAACCCCTCCTGCGCTACATTTTAGTAGGTGTTGATTTAGTACAGTAAATATGCTATTTAATTTTAATATAGAGAGAAGTTTTTTTTCCAAACCAAAGAATAATGACTTCAAAGTAAATAGAATGTATGCTGCCTACTTAGAGATAAATACTTATTTCAGAGTGAATGGTTTTGTCAGGAACCTTAGTGAATATCTGCTTTCTAATGTTGCTGAATGAAGCATGAATTTGAAGGGGAATTAAATAGGCACAATTGAATAGTTTTATAAAGCAAAAGAAGTGGGTGTCACTTAAGAGAGCAGTTGGCTATAAGGTTCTGCATTTTTGTATGCTTCATATCACCTGCTTTCATTGAGGTGGGAAACACTGCACAAATTAAGTCTATACAGTCACCAATCTTATTGTTCACTGTTTTCCTTAACTCTGCAAGCACCCTCAGTAGCTGGCTGAGTGTAGGGGGCTCTGGATTCTTTTGTAAAATAACCAATGCCATGATGATATACCTAGGTATATGATCTATACCTAGATATGCCATGATGATATACCTAGATATATTTCACTGCAGCCATTAAAGTGAGAGAATCAAAATTCATGCAGTATCTCCTCCCCACTTGAAAGATTGTTGGAGTGATAGTAACCAAGAAGCCTCAACTCTTTGGCAAGTATTTGAAGTGATGCTTTTTGCCTTCTAGTCTTGGTGGTGGTACATTCCTGGGTCTGTGTTGTTTGCTGACTGGCTGTGAGACCTTTGAGGAAGCTCTAGAAATGGCAGCCAAAGGAGACAGCACCAATGTTGATAAGCTGGTGAAGGATATTTATGGAGGAGATTATGAACGGTTTGGTCTTCAAGGATCTGCTGTGGCATCAAGGTACGCATGGACAAGTTACCATAATGCAAATGTTGTACCTTCTATTTATATATGTATTACTCAGCAATAGCATATTGCTTCATGCTAACTTAACCACCATCCCCATCATTCCACGTTAGTCAGATTCAATAAAAATCAGCTCTTATTGTTCTGTAATGGGGATAGGATGGTTTTTTGCAGTCTGGCCATGTTTTTTGCAGTGGTTTGACACTGAAGGTTGCAATGAATTACAGGATGATGACATAAAATGGGCAGGGCCATATTGAAAGGGATTTTACAGATTGGGGGATAATTTTTCACTGCTTCAGTTGCCTTTTGAGCATTATAAAGACCTGGTAAAATGCTCTAGAAGTTAAAAGCAAGCATTTTGAGACTGTAGATGATCTATAGGTAATTAACTTCTATCATAAAATCCTTAAACATAAAATGATATATAATAGGTTTTCATATGCGATCAGAAAATCAGCCAGCATCCTGAAAACAGTAAATTTATTATGCTCAATTCAATTTATCACTGCTATTACTGAGATTAATTGCCAAACTACAATTATTTAGATCTGGCACAGCCACTTTCCAGATTTATTTATCTGTTTATGAGGCCCCCTATGGTTTATTCATAATTGCTGTTATATGATTTAGAACTCAGTTTGTGTGCAACTAACCCAACATAGCTTAGCTTGTTGAGCAATACTTTGTCTGAGAGGACTGAAATAAGCAGACTTCACCCAAATTTGTTCATAAGAACGCAAGAAATATGCAGGATCAGATCAGATCCAGGGTTCATCTACTACAATGGCCCTGCCAGTTTTAGAAAAGTAAAAGAAAGATAATTGTGACCAAGAGCTATAGCCTCCAAAATTGATCCAATTTCCCTTAGAAACTAGTCAAATTAGTGGCCAACATTGTACCTTGGCAGTAGTACATTTCAAAACTTGACAACACACTGTAAAATAATATTTTTTAAAAAACATCAAGATGTAAATGATCCCAAGTTCTGTATTATGAGAATTTTTTCATGTTAGTTTTTTTCTGTTATGATCTCTGTTGAATCACTTTTTTTTCTTAAATTAAAAAGGGCCCATGTTGTAAACTTTCTTCAGTAATATTCCCCAAATCCTAAATTATTTTCAGTTGACTTTTCTCTATCCTTGATTGTTTTGCAAGATCCTTTTAAAGTTCCTGTCTGAGAACGCTAGAAAGTTAGAACTCAAGTTTTACAAAAGCAACATTTTGATTCTTCTGTGATAACTTATAGGCTTGATAAAGTTATATTTAATCATAATGAGGATTATCTGTAGTTGGAATTGATCAATTCTCTATATTTGTATGTGAGTGTGTGTTTTGCTTCCTGAATGAATGACTTTGTATATCCCAGACAAATTCTTTAAAACATATTTTTAGAAACCTTGGCCTTTCTGAAAAATATAAGAAAGATCACATCCTCTAGTATTATCACACAGTTTCGGCAACATGATGAGCAAAGAAAAGCGAGAGACTATCAGCAAAGAGGATCTGGCAAGAGCAACATTAGTCACCATCACCAATAACATTGGCTCCATTGCTCGGATGTGCGCCTTGAATGAGGTGAGATCATTTTAATAGCAAGCTATTTTGAGGTTACTAAGAAGATGTGGGGATTGGGTTTGTATGCCTTCTCCCACCAATGAAAACATTGAACAATTCTTTAAAGCAGGACTTTCCAATCTTGGCAACTTTAAGGCTTGTGGACTTCAACTCCCAGAGATCCTCAGCCAGCATGCTCTGGTTGAGGAATTCTGGAAGTTGAAGTCCACAAGTCTTAAAAGTTGCCAAGGTTGGATAATCCTCCTTTAAAGCATGATATTCCATGATATGAACTGGTTCTATTGTTTTTCATTTTAAAAAAAGACTAAAGTGATATTTTTTTATAGAAAGCAAGTCTTCACTAAGTTGTTCAGAATTTCATCTAAGTAGAATGATCACTGTTCCTGAAACTTTGGATTCTTTGGTCCTGTAAGTGGAATTCTGTATTTGCTCAAGATTTATTTTTCAGATGTGCCATTTTGTTTGAAGCCTCCAATATTTACACTGAAAGGATATGTACCCCGTTAACCTAATGGTAGTGTTGGGTCATTGTTGAGGAAGCATAATCAGAATGTTTTGCATATGTTGTTTGGTCCAATGGTCTGAATTTTTTCCAATCTACATTTTGGAAACTGTTTTAGTGACGGTGCCATAACAACAATTATCAAGAGCTATATACCTTCTAACTTGCACTTTATCCATAACAGAAAAACTACACAATCTCTTAAAGGTAAATACGTAAGAATAACTGTTTAGACAAGTGATATAATGTGATTTGATTATGAGTATATCAGAGCATTTTAAAGATATGTGTGATTAACGCTACATCAGTGATTGGAAACTTTCATCAACTGAGGCTGGGTTCCATCCTCTCAAGTTCTCAGATCTTCCTCAGTGATGACTAGCTCAAAACCGGTTTTCCCTGCTCCTGGTATCCAGAGGGGACTTGTCCCCAGAAGCTTGATGATATCTACAGGAGAGGAGAAGTTGGAGCCTGACTTTCTCCTCAGAAATATCACTAGCAATTGTAAATTGTTATCAGTGTTTGGATCATTGCTAGAATGTTGAACTTGGATGTGGCAGATCAGAATTGGCTTCAATTATAAATTCTTCAAGGAAACTGCCATTGTCATAACCTACCCCAGTGACTATTAAGCCTAAAATAGATGCTGTATGTAATAGCAACTTACCTTATTTCTTACTGATAAAACCTAGCAGCATGCATGTTCAACATATTGTCTCTCCATGCCATTGTTCAGTTAGTAAGGGGATACATGATAAAGAGGAAGGAAGACAAGAGCAACATCTGGCATATTGTCAAATAATTTGATGGTTGAATAGGTATGATGAAATGCAGGTGTCAGATATTAGTAGATCAACTGAGGACCTGTTTCAGTTGCTTCTATGTATTGGCGATCATAAGCTTTTAATATTCCTGAATGTTTTACATAGGAATATCAGTGGAAGCCTCTGCAATAATAAGTGGTCTTGATCTTCCTCTTTGCTTTCAGCTTCTTTACAGTGTTGCCTTGTGGCATGGAGTTCAAGCAGCATTGTACAGGGCTATCAAAGCATAGAGAGTTAACTGCAATAGCCAACAGCTTTATAAATATAAAGAGACCTAGTGAGAACTTTTAACATGACCTGTTTAACTTTGAAAAATGATTATTGTATGAAGGCTTGAGAGAATGTATATGAATGGGATTCTTTATATTTCAGACAAATTATATATTCCTGTTAACTATCTAATTTCTGTCCTGGCAGCAGAAATTAGCTGCAGTTTTAGATATGCATTCTGGTGAACTTTGAATCTCAGCAACTTTTTGCAAAAAAAATTGGAATTCATGAGCTTTTTGCTCATTTACATAATTCTTTGAATTCTGGCTTTGAGCTCTTGCCTAATAATTTGCAGTTGTTTACATAATAAACTATTAGCAAGTTTAACATAATACTCAGCTTAGCAAATTGGGAGCCTTTTCAAAGAATGGTTTCTGGTTTTGTAGGACAGATGCAATTTTGTTGATTCTGTGGTTGTGGCAGGTAGTAGCTTGTTCTTATGGTGATTTGGTGTTAAAGTGAGACTGTATAAAATAACTGGCTTGAGCATTGACTTTCCCAAAGAATTGGAAGAAATCTAAATTAAACATATGCCTTACAATACATAGTTGGAGTCCATACTATGAAAATTGTGAAAAATTGTACAGCATCTTAATTCCATATTTATTTCACTTCAAGAAACTTTAAGTGTAGTCTGAACTCAAAGACACTGACTTGTATGTTGCAGGTTTTTTTTCTAGACCATCCAAATAATGAATCCATCTAATAATAACTCAGTAGTTCAAAAATGGTGACTCTGGTTTTTTAATGCATAATATTAAAATGTTCAGAAGTATTAGCAATAGCATTCTTTCAGAAAGTTTCTGAAACAGTATTTTTACTGTGTAGTAATTAAAAGCTTAAACCATGGCTAAATTAAACCGGATCACAGAGAATGAACTTAGTCGACAAGAAAGACAAGCTTAAAATATGCATGATTAACACTGAGCTTTGTTGTATTAGCACCTCCAACATTTCAGAGCAAAAATAACTTGCAATAATTACTAAAAGAAGCTGATGCTTGCTTAGCTACAAGCTTGAGTGATAATTAATTTTTCCCTTTTTAAAGGTCAAAAAGTATTACCCAAATAAGGATTTCACTGCATTTGGTAGTGAATTATTCTTTCAAATGTTGGTGAATTTCAGAATAGCCTTATTACAGAGGCAGAATAGAATAAAGACACTTTTGATGTGTAAAATACACAAGAGTAAATAAATAACGGTGATCCCAAAGGAACCTTTTCAAAAGGAACTGGACTTTTTTTCCGCTTGAATATGTTTTTGCTTCTCCTCCAAGAAGCTACTTCAGTTCTGGCTCAATGGTGGAGAATGGAAGGATTTATATTCCTTGCAGTCATTTGATCCTTAGCACTCTTTCTGAGAGTTGTTGAAACCACTTGGAGGTTTATCTGTGCCCTTGGGATCTCCTGAATAGTGCAAATGGGTGTGGAACTTTCTTGGAACCTGCTGAAAGGACTGTGTTGTAAACAGGTGGTGTTGTATCTCTGTTGAGAGAGGGCTGTTCAGCCTTAATGTAGATGGCTGGTTTGATCCCTCTTTCAAACCAGCTATCTTCTCTGTCCAGAACAGAGGTCTCCAACCTTGCTTCCTTTAAGGCTTGTGGATTTCAACTTCCAGAATGGCTGGAGAATTCTGGAAGTTGAAATCCACAAGACCAAGGCTGGAGACCTCTGGCCCAGAATCTTTTTTCCCTTTGGTTTTTGGGGTACAAATTCATATCCTTGCCATAAATAGTGATGGAACTAATTTCTAGGCAGTCTGCTCCAATCTGTACATCTTTCAGAATTCCTCAATCCTTATGGCCATTGTGGAGAATATGGAGAACTAGAGTCTTGATATCTGGAAGGCACATAAAGAGAGGAAGGTTATCATAGGGTTTTGTGTATATGTGTGATAGTAGTAGTATATTGAAGTTCTAGTAAATGCCTGGAGATTTCTTCCCATCTTTACCATCAAACTTTTTCTGGTCATTACAGTTATTAGCATCACTGCCAGCAAATAGTTCTCCAGGATGAGAACAAAATGATCTCTAGGCAGTTTCATTGAATTACACGTAGACTGTGTAGCTTGGTAAAACTCAGACCTTCACATGGTATTTATAACATTTCCTTAATACTTGGGGAAATGCATTAACTCAGAGATGTAAGAATAGTATACTGAATTTATTAAAGTGCTTCAAGTTGTGAGGTGCAAGAAACAAAAGGACAGAGCAAACTGATCAGAGAACAGCATTCATTGCTATTTACAAGAATTTCACCAGACTAACTGCATTCTCTTTAGAACAGTGGTCACCAACCTTTTGAACCTCAGGGGACCACTAAATTCATTATTTTAAATTCCATGAACCACTAATATGATTTTTTTTAAAGATACATTTGTAAAATAATGATAAGAGTACTTCCATTTTATTAATATAAAAGGCATCTATTTAATGTAGCAAAATTTAAAAAGCTTATTTAATTATTTAATGAATTATTTAATCATAACAAAATCTTTAAAGGTTGTTTAACTGTAGCAAAATTATTAAAGTTAGTATAATTATTACAAAATAATTGAAGCTTCTTTAAGTATTACATATTTTAGTGTGATATTTGTTCCTGCTTGAGAGAGAGAGACAGAGACACACAGAGAGAGAAAGAGAGACAGACAGAGAGAGAAGGAGAGAAAGAGTCAGACACACACACACACACAGAGAGAGAGAGAGCTCTCTGGTGCCTCTTTACTGGAAGAGCTTCCTCGCAGCAATTACATCACTTTCATTACATAAACCCTAATTCTTAACTTTCAAACAAGTTAGGGTGGCTACTAATAAGTCTTCCTACCAGTTCTACGCATAGGAAAAAAAGAGCCTTTCATTAAAATATCCAATGTTTGCAGTTCTAAAGTATGCCTCTCAGGTAAAAACACAGCGCGGGAGAATGGATATTCGAGCAGCGACCATCATGCATCTCTCTCTATTTGCAAATCACCCTTTTGTTTTTTCTGCCTCTTTCCCTCTGAGCCAGTTTCAACTAATGGAAGAAGGAGGATCACTCCTCCTCCTCCTCCCCCCCCGAACTTCTATTCTTCTAGAGCAATCGCTCCCGCCCCAAATAACACCCATACAAAAAAAACAAATAATTTCCAGATTTTCCTGCGGACCGCCAAAATTTTGGCATGGCCCAGAGGTTGCTGACCACTGTTCTAGAGTGAGCTAAATTACTCATATATTGTTTATATGACCCATTATATTTAGGAATGAAAATTAAGTGCTTACTGGATATAAATGGTCAGCATCCTTTCCAGATAACTTATAGTAGAACATTTATCAATGAAAAAATAGTCAGCTGTATGCATGGTTATATAGAAAGAAGTGCTGTTAGTCCTGAATAATTATTAGTCACAGTTCATTATATGCTGGACATTATTCTCATAATCTATAGAACTTGGCTATTTTTTTAAAAATAAAACATATATGTAAGATTATGTGATGATAAACAGTGTATTTGCTATGTGTCAGTGAATAAAATGAGTCTTCAATTTTATTAAAAAGCACTAATATTGTAATTGTATGCATTTCTTTTTCGTGCTGTTTGGTTTACAGAACATTTTACTTAAGATCAATTGTGTTACATAAACAAGTCCATCCATTTTGGCTTGTCCATCTGAGGATCTTACTGTCAAAACACCAAAGGAATATTGTAACTTTAAGGACTGTTGAATATTTTTCCATGCTGTAAGGTTGAAAATAAGACCCTTTGAACTGCACATAGTTCACTTATTTTACTTAAATTTTACAGAATATTGATCGAGTGGTGTTTGTAGGCAACTTCCTGAGAATCAACATGGTCGCTATGAAGGTGTTAGCCTATGCCATGGACTACTGGTCAAAGGGACAACTCAAAGCTCTGTTTTTGGAACATGAGGTAAAAACTATTAAAAAAGAAAGCATATTTGTTAATATGTTAATGAATTTATTTATTAAGCATGTTTGCCAGCCATCTTGCTGCAATGCCATTCTAGGTGGCTTACAACATCAATGAATTCCTGTCTTAGCTCTCATTATTAGTAATTTTCACTCTAAATCATGACTAGCTCAGGAATTCTGGAAGTTGAAGTCCGCAAGTCATAAAAGGGCCATAGGTCCCAATCCCTGCTCTAAATCATAACTGGGAAAACAAATATCTGTTTTCTAAGGCAATATCTGCATAAGGCATCTATTTTACTAAAGTTGTGAGGGCATCTAGGAATATTAGACAAGAAAGAACATCAGGCTTCATCTCAATGGGTTCTTCTGCTGATGAAAGAGTATTTGATCCAGCAGAGGCTATAGAAACAAACTCCTATCAGAAAACAGTAAGGAGGCTGCAATTAATCTGCTTGTCTTAAAACAAATATTTTTTATTCCATGAGACTTCTAAGCGGATGGGGGTAGGATTGCATTGCTAATTTTCTATCTTTGTTTATAAGCTGCCTAGAGTTACCTTGAGGTAAGCTGGGTGGCCAGTAAATTTCACTAATAAGTAAGTGAAATCTATTAGAAGTCATTACCAGAGTAATTATTGATATATATCCTATACTATTTAGATCAGTGGTTGCCAACCTTTTTGACCTCAGGGATCACCAAATTGATAATTTGAAATTCCAAGGCCCACCAATATGATTTTTTTTAAAGGTACATACATTTGTAAAATAATGATCAGAGAACTTCCATTTTATTAATA
>JANHFO010003454.1:111103-121877 GCA_032468095.1 Pareas carinatus | reverse complement strand
TCAACAACCTTCGCCACAAAGGGAAGGTTGGAGACTGGACAATAGTTACTTAAAAGATCTGGGTCCAGTGAAGGCTTCTTGAGCAAGGGCCTCACCACCGCCTCCTTCACCACCCTCCCTCAAAGAAGCATTCACAATGTCTGGAGCCAGCCTCATGTCACCTCCCAAGATATCAGTACCAACCAGGAGGGGCACGGGTCCAATAAACATGTGATATATCAGATATTGAAGATATATGCATATAGCTGTAAAGAAATCTTGAAATTTGTTCCTTGAAATGCATATAACTTCATTCCTTATTACACTAAATCAAGACATAATATTTCAAGATATCAGAAAAGATAGACATTGGAAGCAATGGAATAACTATATCATTGTTTTCATTTTTAGAAAATACTTTCTAAAAAAACCCTCTTTTTGATGTGAGGCTGGTAATACTCCTAATAGTAAATTGACTAATTTTATTTGCTTGTACTATAACTTGTATTATTTCTGGTTTGTGATTGGGAGAAATATAAAATGGCATCTGGTTCTTTTTAGAGCTCTTTGATTCACAGATGTTATATTTCAATATACAACTTGTTAGCTATAAATTTGAACTGAGTCTTTTTATGAATGTCTGTGTCAATATCTTTTAAGCATAAACTAATATTCAAGAAGTTTGTATCTCTTAAAAAAAAACCTTTCCATTATTCTGACAGGTCATTTTTAAATTGTAGGTCAGGAAGAATCAGTCTTGATTCTTGATTAGATTTGAATTGGAGATTTTTGTTGAAGAAAGACACAATCTGCCCAAGATCAGTCTTGACCTAACTAAATGTCAGCTTGAAAGTATTAATGTAAGAAACACAATCGGAGCAGTCCACAAATACTACAAAATTGTTTTTAATTGTTTTAACTTTTTTATAGTTTTAGAATTGTAAAACAGCCAAAGTCACTTGAATGAAGAAAAAGGAAAATATAAATCAACACATACATTGATACATGTATATAAATAGCCGAAAGAAAGTGATCAAATCTGCAAAGGGTTTCAAAAGAGTTTAGAAATGTTTTGCAATCTGTGGAAGGAAAGTCTTGCAGTGGCCTGCAAAAATTCTTTCTTCCCTTTGATTTCTTCCCTGAGATGAAAGCCTGAAGAAAATGACATATAATATATAATTTCCTTTTATATTAGAAACCACACCTGGTTTCTAATATAAAAGGAAAACAGAGATAAGTGCCTGAATGTGGGTTTGTGTTGGAGGAAGATTTGTGTTGCGTGGGAGAGTAGAGACGATGAATTTGCAGTTGACAGAGTAGAGCAGCTGTCAGCTTAGCAAAAAATGAGTGGTAAAGGAAGAGCAGATCTGGACTACAGCAAACCAACAGCAGGCAAACTGGATGTAGCAGAGCTCAGCAGAGACATGGAAAGTCTAAAATCAGCCAGCAGCTGGTCAAGCTCCTTGCTTTACAACTCCAGCCCAAACTGCAGAGCCAACAGAAAGTAATAAAAACCAGCAGACTAAAGGCCAAATGGTGGCTGAAGTTTTTGTTGTAAGCTCCGAAAAAAACACAAAAAAGAGGAGGGAACATAAATGTTCACAACACTGTTGAAGAATGTGTAGGTATGTAGTTAGACTAGTATAAATATAGTACATCACAGGTTTAGTAATAGGTTTTAAGTTAGAGATTAGGAAAGGTATAATAAAAGCTTTCTTGGAAATACAGGGAAGATAAAACTGTCTCTTTGCTGATGGTTTGCACTATTTCCCCAAAGAACCCTTTCAAACTGTAACCTGAGCTGATTCACGCCTTAAAAGAAGGCCTCTCTACCCACTCAACCTCTTTCAGTCCCCAGATCTTCTTTGATGGAGTGATTTGAGCAAAGTATTCCTTTGAAACCGATATCCTTTCCCCCCAGTTTTTTCTATATAAAATATCCAATTTTAAATATGTATGTAGCTGAGAGTCCCTTTGGGGATTGAAAAAAAACGTGTTTTTGTAAAAAGGAGAAGTAATTAACACAATGCATAGGTCAAGTTAAAAGTTGTGAAGAAGAAAAATAAATGAAACTAATAGGCTTCCCTAGAAGATTCAGATATGTATATGGACATGAGACCCAACTGGAAAGACTATTAATCTGTCCAGTTCAGCTTTCTTTCTCCACTGAGGCCAAGCAAAGCCCTCTGGGAATCCTATGTCTATAATAGCACTCCAGCTATGAGAATTATAGCCCTCTTATTGCTTCTGTTACTCAGAGTAATTTAGAGCATTACATCAAGTAGTCATTCTTTCTCATAACTTCAATTTTAATGGATGTGAATAGGTTAGCATATTCTATTCTGGTTGGGCATCAGCTAGGTTATACTATTTTAATAAAAAAATTATTAGAATTTTTATATTCTTGACATGTCTCTGAGAACAATTTGTTAACTAATTATAGCTTTCAGTCTAGTTCTTTGGATGGGGAACCAGAAAATTGCTCACTTGCTGAGGATTCAGATCTGTATAGTTTGCTAAAGATTGGGATGAGATCCTGGGACAAAATGAAGCTTATTGGTGAGGACAGAGAATATTTCAGAATCGACTTCTGATTCCGGTCTCAGCTGAGCGGAGATGAGGCAGCCAGAGCTCTGACTGTCAAAGTCTCTTTCTTTGATCTTTCGGGGGCCCGGAGAGATCCTAGGCAACCCCGTAGAGGCTGCCGAAGAAAGGGTGCAGTGGAGGTGTGTACCAGCAGCAAACCAACATGAATGCCTGCCTCTTTTTGCCCCTTTTCTCTGAAAACCGAAGAGATCCTTGGGCGCCATTAAAGCTGAAGCTCCAGAACAGTTTAAGATCTTTAAGAAGACAAAAGCAACGAGGATGGAGCCCGCCAGTCAAAACATACATAGATGTTAAGAAGTACCACTTAAGACTAATAAGGATAAAGTAAAAGAAGAGGAAAAAATGCCTGTAAAAATTAACAAAAATGGCGAACAAATATGCTGGGAGGAAAGAAAGCAGGAAGATGTTGGAAATTTGAGGGGAAGGGAAGTGGACTAAATTATAAACACGGACAATATTAACTGTGCTAATTCTAAAAACTATTCGTTAAACTTGATTGGTTTAAATGTGGAATTCCAGTAATTAGTAAAAAGAAAAGAAAAAGGATAAGCAGATGTGTACTAGATTAAAAAGAAAATGGACATTTAACAATTTAATTTAATATTTAATTCAACAAACTTAAAGGATTAAAGATTAAAGAAAGAGCCCAGGACATTTGAAAAACTTATTTGGACTTAAAACAACAACAGACATTCAAGTAAAATGGAGTCTGCACCGGGAAAAGGACAAGCTGAATGCAGCTGGTTGGAAACATTCAACAAGCAGATAGAGGTAATATTAGAAAGTCTTAATGAATTAGAAGCCTTAAAAGAAAGAGAACAAAAAGAAGAAGAGAGGCACAGGAAAGTTAAAAAAACTATGCAAATTGAAAACAAAATTAGCAATGCTAAATTTAGATAGAGGGGAGAAAATAGTTAGGAAAAGAAAAATCAGAGGATTGACAACGTTTAGGGGAGTAAGAAAAGAAAAGAAGTCTTCCAAGGAAAGGGAAAAAGGAAATGGGGATGAGCAAATTTTAACCCAAAAGAAGGATAGACATACAGTGGTGGGCACTGAAAGAGTGAAGGCCCAAAAAGAAATGAGAAGAAGGAGGGAAAGAAGACAGGAAAAAGAAAAGGAGAAAATCAAAGGGAAGGAAAGAGAAAAGAAGAAGATTAAAGGAAAAGAAAGGAAAAAGAGGTTTGGGGAAAAAGAGGATGGGAAGGGAAGTCTGCAAAGCTTAAAAGCATATGTAAAAAAATATTCATCAAAAAAGGGGTAGGCTAGGTTGAACTTAGAAAAAGTTAATTGCTAGGAAAAAATGGTCTTGGAAATATGGAAAGTAAGAGAATAGGTTATGATTTAAAGAGATTTAAATGAGTAAAAATGAATTTCTATTGAAAAATAAATAAGGATGGGAAAAAATATAGAATGGTAGTGGATTAAGAAGGATAAATGGTGTTGATTATTAATATTAAATAAGAGTGATGTAAAAGAGAAATATTTGTATATATGTAATTTACTATAATAATAAGTTTTCATAATAATAAGAATAAATTTCTGAACCCTCAACAGAAGAAAGAATTAAACGAGACCAAATAGCAAGAAGTAATAAGATAGGAATTGGGAAGATAAATTAATGGGAAATGGAGAAGGAAGAATTGATAGGATGAAAAGTAATATGGTATTAAAAAGGTAAAATAAGCAATAAAGCGTAAAAGTAATGGTTGATGTAATGAATGAAGCATGTAAACTTGAAAAACAATTATTTAACTTATTATTGGGGACGGAATCAAATATGAAAATAAGTAAGGGAGGAGAAGAAAGAAAGGGAAAATGATAGTGAGGAAAGGAGAGAGAGAGGGACGAAATTGAAAAACAGAAGGGAGATAAGAGAAAGAGGTGAAGATGAGAAGAGGAAGGAAATGGGATGGAAAATAAGTAGTTAGTGGAAAGAGAAAAGGGGAGAAGAGGAATAGATAGGTGGAAAAGAAAGAGTAGATGGAGGTTGGGAAGAGGTGGAAAGTGAAAAGACGAAGGAAAAAAGAGAGAAAGAGAGAAAAAGGTATAGAAAGTGAGAAGGTATAAGAAAGAAGAAAGGGAAAGGATAAAGATAGAGGGAAGAGAGAGATAATAAGAGATTACATATTTGAGATCTGAAACCAATTATAACAATGTGATATGTTGATATTGAATAAAATAATATTAGAGCTAAAAGTATACAAATTTAAATTATGGAGTTTGGATATGATGGGAGAAACTATAAACAAAGAACAATATTAAAGAATATATGGATAAATTTTAGGTCATATGTAAGTGATTGGAAATAATTGATATGTTTGTGGAGACGGACTCAAATATGGAACAAAGGAGGAGAGTAAAAGTAAAAGAAAAACTGAGAAAGAGGTGAAAAGAAAGGAAATGGAAGGAAAGTTAAAGTAAAAGATAGGTAAAGATTAGAAGAAGAAAGATTAAAGAAAGAAAGTAGGTAACGGAGAAGGGACTTGCAATGTGGGGGGAAAGAGTAGATAGAAGTGGAAAAGAAAAGGTAGGAATTTGAAAGTTAGATAGATGAGGAGAGAAAGAGAAGAAAAAGTTAAAAGGCAAAAGAAGAGAAAGATGGATGAGGAAGAAGGAAGAAGAAAAAAGGAAAAAAGGGAAAGAAAGAGGGATTAAGAAATTATTCATATTTGAGATCCGAAACCAATTAAGAGAACTTTATGTCTCCGTTTCTAATAATATTAGTAGATGTAAGCTTATGAGATTTGGAGTTATTGGTCTCGATAATATGGAGAAATTTAGAAATTTATGAATGATTGAAACAAATATAAATTAAGAATGGATTAATGAAATATGGTAGATAAGACATACGATAGGACTATAAAAAGATAATGAGAAAAAAATGAAAAAAATAAGAAAAATTTAGTTACTTGAATAAAATGTAGTAGAGTTAAAAATAAAAATGTGACTGGTGGTAAGATAAAAATAATAAACTAAGAAAAGAGAAAGGAAGAAGAGGAGCAGAAGAAAAGAAAAAGGAAGAAGATCAAGAGAAGGAAGTAAAGAAGAAGGCAAAGCGGAGAGAAAAAGAAAGCAAGAGATAATAATTTATATTTGATTGTATAGCGTTATCTTGCCATGATTGTTAAAATAAATACTCAAAATAAAAAAATTCTCTACCAAAAAAAGAAATGTTGTTCCTCCCAGTGCAAAAGTTTAGAGAAGAGAGGCAGGTCCCAGGTTCTATCCTGCAATCCCCTAAGAGCAGCGGTCCCCAACCTTTCACGACTGACAGGGAAGAGGGGGTGACTTCAAATGCATTTATTTGCAAAATGTAGCTTCGGGCGCTTGTCAGCCGCTTGCACAGTTGGGGGTCCCATCTTTAGAGGAGCTGAGGATTTGATAACCTCCTAAGAATCGAACATTTGCTGACAGTCACATCCATCGAGATGGGAAATTCCTGAAAAATAAGTGGCTCCACCTCAGGTGGATGCTCCAAAGTGCACGTATGACCTCTTCAACCAGGTTCTTTCCACTTTTTATCTTTACCTGTAATGTTAGGATTTGTACAGGGGATCTTTTGCAAAAGAAAAGCTCTCCTGAAGCACATGACTGAACTTGACAAAGTGACTAAATTAGGACCAGTGAAATCCTAAAACAAAAATCCTGAAAAACAAGCCGACCAAAGAAATCACAACAGATGGGAACAAGGAAATGATAGCATAAAGTGAGTGTGTAAGGTAGATATTTAGACGAAAACCAGTCAGGTCTTCAGAGTGGAAAGCGAGCTGCAAAACAGCTTTCAGATGAAGTAGCTGGTTTAAGAAGAAAAGTAGCTGAATTGGAGACGGAAGAATACAAACGAAAACTGAATACCAGGAAAGAACCTATTGTTCTAAGAAGCGATAAAATATCCCAGAACTCAAAAACCGGAAGCTGAGAATGCCTAATAAGTTAATTAATATTTGCTGATATACCCTGCTTATGTAATCTGCTAATTTTAATGTGCATGTGATGTATGATTTAGCATGTAGCAGGAAATATGTAGAAGGTGGTCGGAAAGAGTGTGACCGCGTAGTACCTCAGCCCATGGGGAATGAGGAGCAAATGTGCCGGCCAGGATAGGGTTGTATAAAGCTGGGAATAGTCTGAGTTGGAAGTTGGGAGAGAGCCAAGCTTTGGTAGCTCCTCTCCCCCATTTGTTGCAGTAAATGAAGCAAGGGGGTCTTCACTGGGTCTCGGCCGGTTATGGGTCAGGCGAGCTTCTCTCTGGTCCTAACTGCACCTTTTCTCCAGGCACCTATGAGACACCATTCTCCCATTCATTGCTCCATCGTGGCGCCTTGCTTTGAGGTAAAATTTCTAAAACTTCCATCCGTACGAGCTTTCTCTCCATATTGGAACCTGTTTCTCTTTTTCAAGCAAGATCGTTTCTTCAGGATTATTTTCATTTTTGATACCGTCTCTTGCTTCCTTTGAACCACTGCTTCCTTCCCAGGGGCATGAATTTGAAAATTGGCAGCTGTAATAATTGAACTCCCTACAATTAAAAATGAGTACAAATCCTGTTTGTTTGCCTGCCTTCTTGTGTATATGTTTTTTTTCCTTTTTTTTTAAAGGGGGAGAAAGCAGATGGGGAATCAGAGTAAAAAGAAATTAGAGATTTATTGAGGAACAGAAATTAAATAGAAATGAGTTGTAAATGGTAAATTGGCTAAGAGAGTATATCGAATGCAAATGGAAGAAAATATTATATGCAAGTAAATACCCCGCACACTGAGTTATGACATTTGTATTGTAATGTTTTCACACATTGAATTTTTATTTACTTAATGGTTTATTTATGTATTTTAATGATCGTTGGTGTGAATGTTAAATGTTTACATTTTGGAATTTTTTTTAAAAAAAAGTTTCATTCATATCTATCCATATATCTATCTATCGATCGTCGTCGTCGTCATCATCTTCCAAAATTTCCCAGCTTGTACTGTAACCTGCAAAATATGTTCGATCACAACCTCCATAGATAAATAGATATTTTTCACATTTAAATGAGATCTTAATATAAGCTCTTTTTTGCTCCTGGAGAAAAGTTGGGATACAAATCCAACAACAACATTAATAGCAAAACATATCTGGCAAGTATCATTATGGGAAAGGACCAAATTGATTTAGTGTTTTCTTTACTCTCTGGCTTCATCTTCCCATTGCTGGGATTAGTTGAGAACCTTCTTAAAATCCTCCGCCCTAATCTTTCCTGACTACAGCTCTGTACTTAGAAAGTTTCATTTTTCCTCATGAGTTTCAGAGCAATGCTCTGGTCATTTTTCTAGATGTCACTATGGGAACAAGGCTGAGTCGTCAAAACCCATGTCTGCATTTCTCAATATAACACGAACATGTTCACATTAGCAGCCAGGAAAACAGGAAAAGGAAGATATATATTTATGCCTTTATTTAGACCATTTTCAGCTGGGATTACGGCAGAAACAGGATAGGATCAATTGACATTTTTTGTAATGACTTGGGATTATCCAAAAAATTTAATAGTGTAAGCAAAACTGTCACAAAGATAAAAGTTAAAAAATAAATAACTTGCTTGAATCTAATTACTTTCTTTTGGTGATTAGGCAGGACAGATTATAGAAAGAAGAGAGTTGTAACTATAGAATAAGAGGTGAAATTTAATTGTATTTATAACTGTTATAAGAAAGATTGGAAGAGTGTGTGTGTGTGTGTGTGTGTGTGTGTGTATTTCTATTTTTTTGTTTACTTTTTCCCTGTCTTGCACTTTTAGTATTATTTGATTTCTTTTCTTTTTCTTACTTTCATTTGTAAGGTTTTTATCTTCCTTTTAAAAAACTTTAATAAAACTTATTTTGAATATCTGATTAGTCTATCAGATTAGTTGCAATGAATTCAACATAAAAATTCCAAAAATTCATCCGTGGGGGAAAGAAACTTAAGCACACGTTACATGCAAGTATGAATGGTGTTGGCTTTATCTGTAGAGGATCCAGGAATATGTGTTCCACCTCTTCACATCAGTATCAAACAACCGCTAATAGCCTATACATCTGAGATTACAGGAAATGGTTTTCTGTGTGTCTGAATATGCTGTAACCTGAAGATGACTCAAGTTATATTTTACTAGCAAGACTGCCATGAAGGACCTGGTTTCTTTTTTCCTCCCAAACAGGTTATATTCTGAGTGTGTGTCAATACAGTATGTAGTTTTCTCTGTTTGTAAACTATAAATCCAAAGAAGAATCTGACTAAAGTGGAAGTATTTATAAAGGTAACAATACAAGAATTCCAACAAGTTGCTCCCTCTTTAAATGAAACTCCATTACATATATAATTTATGACAGCACAACACTTGCCCATGAGCTTCCACTTTTGGGGTTTAAAGAGCTGCAGGCTTACCTCGAATTGAGCAGCCTACATCTGTTCACGGCCTTGGTAACTACCCGTCTTTTTATCAGTATGAGAAATCATTTTAACCTTCAATGCACATACCATTGAATTGGTGGGTTGCAGGCAAGTATATGTTGGTTTACCAAGTACAGTAATCTCTAGATTAGAACTACTATCTTGCACGGAACAGTTTAGAGCAGTGTTTTGCAACCTTAAGATATATGGACTTTACCTCCCAGAATCTCTAGCCACGATGAGTCAATTCTACTTCATTGTAAAGCTACATTATTAGAATTTTGCACATCTGAAAATACTACAGATTTCTTTTACCGGAACTAGGAAGTGCCCCACCCACTATCTAGTTGCAGGCTGTGTTGTCTCTTATTTGACTGTTCCCTAGGCAATGTCTGTGGGTCAAATCTTCAAAGGTTGTTCCACAAATGGGAGTTAAGTGGAAACAGGATCTGGTTAGAGCTGGAGCATTGCTCCAGGCAAGATAACTTGAGGACTATTTCTACTACTGTTTGCCTCCTCACTTCCATAACTTTCTCCTCCCCACCTCTGTAGCTACCATCTCTTGCTCCCCTGCCCCAAGATCTACCTTTGTTCCTCCCCCTCCTGCCTTACCTCTTTTCTTGACTTCTTTCTCAACGCTTCTGCTACTATTGCCACATAACCTTTCCTCTTCCTCCCTGCTTAGTAGCCCACAAAAAGTACTTCATTGGCCAACTGGAAGCTGCTTTTGTTTTCATGAGCATGCCTGCCTTTAGTTAATTGGAGTTTGCTGGACGTCCTGCCCTGCCCCAGATCTTGGGGCCTCTGGCTGGGAACCTTTGATATAGTTTAGCAAAGCCATCTGGAACTCACTTCAGTTCTTCTGTATTTTGAGAACTCCTCCTGAATAACAGCAAGAACTTTATTTGATTTTTTTATCTCATTTTTATATAAGTAACTGAAAGCAGCAAACATATACTGCACAATACTCCTTCCTTCTCCTATTTTCCCACACCAACAACTCTGTGGGGTGGGGTGGGCCGAGACTGAGCATTGGGCCTTGTGAATTATAGTCTTGCTTAGGCATGAAAATCAGGTGAGTGATTACCGACCTGATTTTCATGCCTGAGCAAGACTAGAACTCACAGGCACCTGGCTTCTAGCCTGGTGCCTTTTACTGTAGTCTGCCCTGAGCCCACTTTGTCAGAGAGGGCTGATGGAGTCACTGTGTGTCCTTTCCTCTGCAGAAACCAATAGTGACTTTTTTTTAAAAAAAAGTGAAAATCTTATTTTTATTTGCAAATCCCTCACTCTCCGTGGGATGTTTTTCCATTTGAATGCTACAAAGCTGTTGTGAACTGTTGTGCCTGAAAAATCTTTGCTACGTGCCAACTTGCAAAGAAGAAATCTGTAAATGCCTGAAAATAGCATAATTGGCATCTGTTGGGTGTTCCAATATGGAGTGTCTTGCTTGTGATCAATTAGCTGGCTGGCCAGACCTTGTTTAGCTAGGAACTTGTTTCCATCCGTTGCAAAGTTCTGTTTCGTTTACTGTATTTTGCCAGCTAAACAGTCAAGAGACCTTCTGGTTTTTGAAAAACCTTCCTATATTGAAACCTCTCCAGAATTGCATGTTGTTGTTGTTTTAAATCTCTGAGGTGCTGCAAAAAGCAGCAAACAAAACGTTTAATTTGGGGAAAAGTCACTGAACTTATAACCCTTTCTTTTTTTTTTTTAATAGAAAAAGTTTTTATTGGTCAACAATAAACAAAATTATAGCTTACAATATGTAGAATTT
>JANHFO010003454.1:83161-96298 GCA_032468095.1 Pareas carinatus | reverse complement strand
AATTATGGGGTGTGGAAGAAAGGGAATGGGAAGAGGGGGAGGGACTAGGGAAGGGGGGAGGAATTGGCCGCCTGCCATCTCTCTTGATCCTAGGATTCGTCATCAAGATGGGCCCCTCGTATTGATGGGCCAAGCCTGCGAGGGGGACAAATTGCTCAATGGATTGAAGAGCTGATGCTACTTGCAATTTATAAATGAGTTGTTTACAAATGTAGATTTGGACTAAACTAAGAGCTATAATCTCATTTATTGGAACAGCTGTGTAAAACTACAATCACCTATACACACATGTAAATACACACAAGAGTTAGTTGGGTGTAGCAGTTAGATGCTGGTTTAGAATTGGATAGATCCAGGTTTAATCTCCCTTAGATATCGCCAAATGGCGATTCCTTCTCATTCATAATCAGTGTCAGATCTGCAGCAAGGTTGCTGTGAAAACACAAAACTCTCCCTGCATCATGACTAATAAGATTTGCTATAAAAATTAGATAAAGACAGTATAAAAAGTGAATCCTGCAATTAAGCATTAAGAAAATAGATATAGCTATGAAAATCCCTCAGGGTATGTTTAGATTATGTGTGTGTCATTTTGCTTTTTTCTTTGTCCTGTTTTGTCTAACTAAAAAAAAAAACCTTTGTAACATGGTTTAAGTTTTGGGACTTCTGATCCAGCTTAGCATTTAAAAACTAGCCAAAGGAAACATCACATAGTGAAGTCATCCTGATCCTCACAAGAAAATTCAGGCAAAAAATAGGAACGCCACAGAACTACAACTCCCATCATTCCCTTGAATTAGAACCTATCCTTAAATTTCTCGAACAATTCATCCCCAGGCTTTAACATGTGTCTCTTCAAACTTGGCCACTTTTAAGACATGTGGACTTCAACTCCCAGAATCCCCCTTCTTCCTTGGGTTGGATTTCTTTTTCCAAGTTGCCCCTTTCTTTGCATGAAAGGAGACGGCCTGACGGCCTCTAAACACAGCAGATTTGAATTCTGCTAAGGACAGTCCTGGAGCGAGACAAAAGCAACGGAAACACGCCTTGACTCTCCAGGTTTTCAAAATCTCCTTTCCTTTCCTGTCCAAAGACTTGCCTTCCTTCTCCACTGGCTACTGCTGTTGTCAGTCAAACCGTTTGCCAATCATTTTCGATTTTTTCCTCCCAATCTCTATTAGTCGAGCCCACCAGCCGTGACGCGCGCCCTTGAAAAACAGCGATTGGCTACTGGCTAGTCTCCCTCTAGTTGCCGCAACCGAGCCGCGCAGGCGCTCTTTCTTTCTCAAGTCTCCTCTAGCCGCTGGTGAGCGACTGAGGCACCGCTTGGGCTCGGCGTCGGCTCGGCTCGAAAGACTCTCGCCTAGAGAGCAGCGCCATGTTCCGGCGGAAACTGACGGCGCTCGACTACCACAACCCGGCCGGGTTCAACTGCCGAGGTGAGGGAAGCCTTTCCCAATAGGCCGCGATACAAACCCATCGTCTCATTTACGGCTGTTCGCTGCTCTTGGCAGCATTTTGATACGCATGCGCGGAGCCCTTTCGCTTGCTCCCAGGCACGAGAAGGGTTGCGTTGGCCACGCCCCTCCCCTTAGCGCTGCTTTTTCTCAGGGTGCTCCCCAGGGTGCAACTACAGTTCCCATCACTCGTAAATAAAGAAAGACGCGGGTGCTAGCTCTTTGCAAGCAGCCACGTATGGAGAGTACCAACTTAATAAACGCTTTCTTAAGTGAAGAGCACACATTACCGAGAGTGTACAAAAGTTAGGCTTGTATTGAACATAAATAAGCATTTGGTATCTGCCTGGCTCCAGCCCCAGGTGGAGTTTCTCAAAAAAAGAGGTTAAATGACTATAAACCCTGTGGTTAACAGCTCCTGAAACTACAGTGAGCCCTCAGGGGAGCAATTCTACACTATTCCACCCTTGTCCTTCAACTTCTTATGGTTTCTTGCAGATCAGAGGAGAAGAAACTCAAGTTTAGGAACTTGTGACATAGAAAACTGGAACTGAATGTGAACAGCTAAAATATTCTCTTTCAGCTGGTATCTGCAAAATGGGGGGGTGGAAGAGAGAGATTTGATCGACTCTTTGCTTCTAAACTGTGCTGTGGTTATTTTAGAATTTAGAACAGGGGTGTCCAACCTTGGCAACTTTTAAGAACCGTGGACTTCGACAGGTTTCCGATATTGATTGATAGGTTATAAATCTCCACCTCTAAAGAAAGCTATATGGAGACATGACTTTAAAACTGTAAGCTGCTTTACGAAACAATAATATATGACTATATTGCATTAAAATAGGTTTGCACTTTTAGAAACTTATTAAATTGTTTGCCGCCCATCTCACTGCAATACCTCCCCATTGGGCCTCCAGGCCAACTGGCAGAGCCAGGTCTTCATACTCTTCTCGAAGGTTGGGAGGATGGGGGCAGTTCTCATTGAGGGGGGGAGATGTTTCAAAGGGGTGGTGCCGTGGCAGATAAAGCTCTTCTCGACCCCACCAGCTGGAATTCATTGACCGACGGGAGCTGCAGCATTCATCCTCTGCCAGCACAGGTGAGGCTGGCCTGTCCCATTAGGGTGAGACGGTTCCTCAAGTAATCTGGACCCATGACATGCAGGGCTTTATAGATAATAACACCTTGAGTTGCATCCAAAAGCAAATCAGCAGCCAGTGCAGGTCGCAGAACAGTGCTGTAACATGGGCCACTCTAGGAGCCCCCAAAACTGTTCATGTCCCTGCTTTTCCCCAGTTGTAGTTTCCAAATGCTCTTCAAGGATAGTCCCATGTAGAACATATTGCAGTAGTCTGAGCATGAGATGATCAGGGCTGGAATGACTGAGTACAGGGAATTCAATTCCAATTCCATTTTCAAACCTTTACTGTCAGAGTACAACATGTGTACGATGAAATTGGCTGAGCCTCCCTTCGTGCACCCTCCCCCCTAACACATTCAAATAACTCACAGGGAAAGATTAGGAATCCCTAGCTCAGTGAATCCTACTAACAAGCACCCAGTCCTATTGCACCATGTGGACTTATTGCGTGTCACACCGGCCTCACAAGTGAATCATACTACGTTGTTGCAATGTTATTTTTCATTCATGGATAAAAACTGTTCTTCAACTTGTTTGTGTGGCTACCTGTGCTTCTATATATCCTGCCCGATGGTAGGAGAGTAAAGAAGGTCTGACCAGGGTGTGGGTCATCCCTGAGGATTTTCCACACTCTTCTAAGGCAGTGAGTCCTAGCGATGTCATCTAGTGGTATCAGGGAACAGCTCACAATATTTTGTGCTGTACTCACCACCCTCTGTAAATGCAAAGAACTCTGTAATACAATGAGTGAGGAGGCTTTCTATTGTGGGTCTATTGTGGATCCTGATCCAGGAAAGAAATACTCTCCAAAGGACAATGAAAATGGGAGTAAACTTCCCCATTGGATGGTTACCATCTCTGAATATAGCAGGCAACCATTGGTTTGGGCTGCACTCATGTGACATTTATCTAAGAGAATGCAGTAGGGTTATTTTAGAATTGACCTGCTGAAGATTGCTGTTAATTATTCAATCTTCTAGGTGGTAGAGAATTTAGTATAATAATACAAAGAATTTTATGAGGATTTCTTTTACTTTAAGGAAAAGTATTTCTTATGATGTGACTTGTATTTATTTGTTATTATAGATGAAACGGAATTCAGAAATTTTATTGTTTGGCTTGAAGACCAGAAAATCCGACACTATAAAATAGAAGACAGGGGGAATTTAAGAAACATCCATAATGCCACAGAATGGTCAAAGTCCTTTGAAAAGGTAGTGTTGTTTTTAAGTGCAATTTCTAAACATGTGGATCGTATCTATTTTACTTACAACAGCACATTACATGCTAATTAAGTTAGATTGTTTAGGACTAGAGTTGATGAAAGCACAGAAGAGTAAAGTTAAGGTATTTTGACTGGCTGTAGCAGTTTTTGTACAAAATTATAAAAGTCTGGACATAACTAATTTGGTTACTACAACTAGATTGTCAGTTGCAATATAACACCTGCAATATACTTTAAGACAGAGGTTTTCAAACTTTTTCAAGCTGTGGACACCAAAACATGTCGTTGCTACATGGCGGACCCCATTCCCACAAATTTAACTAACTACTAGTTGACAGTTCATGTTGATTACTTTTTTAAAAAAATTCTTGACCTGTCTGCGGACCCCCTGGTAACTTGCCATGGACCCCAGTTTGAAAACCTCTGCTTTAAGAAAACCAAGAGTAGAATTTAGTGATAAGGAGAACCTATTTGCCCTGATACTGCTAGAGTAGCCTAAGACTAATAACTACATACTATTTTCTCAATATGTGATATATTATAATGTTTTCTTCCAACAATTGGCAGCCTCCTGCATTGATGATTTTCATACCACATTACATTCACTGTTCATAGCCATGAGAGTTGAGAATATTTTCATATTTAGGAACACTGTATGTTGTTTCTATAATTCAGCAGGAGTCTAGGAGATTTCTTTAAATAAATTCATAATGCCTTTGCCTTAGAGAGAATTAAGGAAAAGTTTTAATAAAGCAGTTGATGTTAGTATATTTTAAATCAGCTGTTGTACATTACTTTCTAAAAATCTTGAAAGAAATCTTCAATTTGCATTCATCAACTTCTCACAATTACAATTTTCATCCTGTGCTCATACAGCTCTCTTGTTATAGGAAGATACTTAATGTTGTGGTTCCACTTGAATCATTGTTTATGCTATAGAATATATCAGTAAAAATTGTTTTCAGCATTAAGACTTAAAGGTCAGCATACAGAAATCATTAGCTCTACAGAAGTTTATATTTTTCTGCCATCCAGTATTTTCTTTTAGTCAGTCTTGGAAGGAGACCACCAAAATCGTGGCTGTAAATTGTATAAATCCATTCTGGAGTAGGAAATGTGTGAGAGGGACCAACTAAGAGTTCACTATGCTAACAAGTAATTTGGAGTTAGGATTTGGAAAAATTTAGGAGGCACTACAATAGATGAAAAAATATTGTAGCAGAATTAGAATATAAACAACGAAGCACGCTTCATAACTAAGGAAATATTAGATGAAAGGGACTTAACAGGGCTGGTCCTATCCATACAGCCCTGCCTTTTTAATATTATGGTTGTGGCATAAATAAGATCACAAGGAAGTGTTTCCAAGCTATTTCATAATACATGGATGTATCCATTATCTTTCAATAGTGGATATTAGATGTTCTTGACACAAAAAGTGTTGAAATGTCTCAGATCAAGTATGAGCAGCAACAACTTTTTTCCCCTGGGAGATTCTTTAATGTTGAATTCAAAGTCTAGTTCCAGATCTCTATTAATCTATTCACCTATAGCTTTTAAGATTGGTTGTTAATTGAAATGTTTGATTTAAACTTGTTTTTTTATCAGTATCTTAAAGATGTGAATTGTCCCTTCACTATACAAGAACGGCAAGAAACTATCGATTGGCTTTTGGGATTGGCAGTTAGACTTGAGTATGGAGACAATGGTATGCTGAATGTTTTAATCTCTTGTCTAAAGTGTGAGAGGTTATTCTTTAATTTAAAATTGCAGCCATTTTTTAAAAACTGAGTAAAAAAGAGTTGCAGTTATACTTAGATTAATATCTTTATTTACACATTTTTCTAATTTTAAATACTTTAAAAACTAAAAGCATGTATAATTAGCATACATAGTAGGAAAATCTTTGTTTCTACCTAGTTAATTCAAAGTTTGATTCCAGTATGACTTAACTGACACCTGAATGAACCTGCTTTACTTCAAAGCATTAACCCAATCAACTTTTTAGTGTTGAGATGAGGCTAACTATGAAAATGCACTTAAGACCAAATGCACTAATGCAAGGATTTGTCTTTGAAACAGAATCAGGTGAATTGAGTTCTCTAACATTCAGGTACTACTTATAGTCCAATGCACTAAATAAGTGTTTTTCAACCTGAGCAAGTTAAAGATGTGTGGACTTAACCTCCCAGAATTCTGCAGCTAGTCCTAGCCATTAAAGTTGAAGTATACACAATACACAAATTGTTCAGACTGAAAAACCTGATCATTTGCCATTTTGCTGCAGAAAGACTGGATTGAGGAACACTTAATCCGGCCTCAACTCATTTTTCTCTGCAGCTATTTGCCCACCAGCTTCCCTCCCCATGGGCATTGAGCAGACAGCTACCTAATAAACTAAAGGATGGATGAATAATTTCACTTCATACCAGTTACTTTTTTTAGTTCAACTTATCTCTGAACATAATAAATGCTACTTAGGATTTGTTATTAGTAGCAATTAACTAGCATCTGAAATGAAATTTTTGGACAATGTAGACAGCTGCCACTGTTATGCACATGCTGTTCTCAAGAATTAGAAGAATAGTATAATGCTTATTTCCTTTTCTCTAAAGCTTTCTTTCATTTTGAGCTTGTTCTTTATATTGTGACCTATAATTATGCATTGAGTGAAATGGCTTTTGTTTTAACAGCTGACAAATATAAGGATCCTACACCTGAAGGGGCAAAAAATACAGATAATGCAGCCAAAAATGCAGAACCCCTTATAAACTTAGATGGTGAGTAAAGATGCAGCTTAATTTTTTTCTCATTGGGAAATATGCATCAATATAAGAATCAATCTGTATCTATCTATCTATATTTTACAGTGAACAATCCTGATTTCAAAACTGGTGTGATGGCTTTGGCAAATCTTCTTCAGATCCAACGTCATGATGACTATTTGGTTATGCTTAAGGTTAGTTTATTACTGAGTTATTCCACTAGCACTGATTTAAGTTCTTTAAAAATGATTTATGTAAACTTGCTGGAATATTCCCTTCTCCAACACTTTTAGTATTTATTTTATTTGACAGCCATGAAAAAAATTGAAGTGGACAATGTAGCATAAGAAAGAGACTCATAAGCCGATTTAAATGCCTTGAAATCTAATACCCTTTTTCTAAAATATCTGCTGTTGATGTGTGTTTTTAGAAGTTTCTCCTTTTCCAGCATCTTTTCTTTTTAGCTGTTTTTCCTGTATTTAACCTAAACACATGTTTTAGTAACAGGATGGTCAATTTTTCACATGACAGCTGTACCATAGACTGTATCTGTAGTGTTCTTCTTTACTTACTTTTTTTCAACTCAGTTTCTGAAAGAAAACTTAGCTCATATATAAGGGGAAAACTACCAACGATAAGAGCAACTCGGTTGAAGGACAGTTTCTCAGTGACCTCTTTCTCAAGTCTCTCAATGATCTCCTCTTCAGAGGGAGAAATAATAATGCATCTAGATTCTAAGTAAATACTCACTGTTTGAATTACAGGCCTAGATATATGTGCTTTTGCCAGCCCCTGCTTTGGGTAAACTTATGCCTACTTGTTGATTCATTTTGGTTAATGATTTGTCTGATCACACGCAATGCAGATTTTGCACTGCCTTGAATTAAAAATGGTGCACCTTTGCATGGTGGCCTCTTTGTTAGGAAGGATACAAATTATAGTGCTTTGAGGTATCTTTCATAGCTTCAAAACTAGAATGTATTCCTACTCTACTAATAGATCTGTAATGATTCATCTATTTCTTTGGAAGAAGGTAAATGTCAAGAATATTAGCTAATGAGCCATCAGTACAAGAGACACAGTGATAATCGAAAGTAATAACTCCCAGCTCATTGTTTTGTCAAACACTATAGAGAAAAAGCAGGTAGAGAAACATTAAATATGTCTCTATGTCTGTTTCCCTACAGCATTAAAAATAGTTTCCATGTATACTGTAGGTGCAGTTAATATGTAGTTAAGCATGTGTTTACATGCTGTTCAATGGGACCCTTTCTCCACTATGCAAAGCAAACATGACATGCAAGTAAATGAATTATGTCATTAGACATAACCCACATAGAACACTTAGATCCAAGATGCAATTCTACACAAAGTTTCATCTAACACTAAATGTTGAACTACATTTTTTAAAAAAACAAAAAACAGATCACCCCCAAGCAGAGAGCTGGAATCAAATGTGAATACACGTTGCTGGCTCAGTTTCTGCTTGGTCTCAAGACTTCTTCTTCTCTCATCCCTCCCTCTGCTGAATTCTTAATTCATAATGCTTGAAGCTGGAAATGATTGTATTTTCCTATGTAAAAAGCTCTATAGCAATATGTATGATTGCAGTGCTGTATAATTTGTTGTGTGTGTCACACTAGCATTTATAAGCACACAAGTCTACCTACTTCCCCCACTATTTTTCAGGCAATTCGAATTTTGGTTCAAGAACGCTTAAGTCAGGATGCTGTTGCAAAAGCAAATCAGTCAAAAGAGGTATGGTTTATGTCATATCTTTAGGTAGGATGTTGATGGCTGCAAATCCTAAGGCTATATAAAGTTTTGCAGGAATGTTTTAGTTCAGCAAAGGTTTGAGCAAAGCATCCTTTCAAAACATTTTCAAAATGTACTTTACCTTCCTCGTTGTACCCAAGGCAAATCATGTCTCTTCTGCATGTAAGATATGTTATATCTTATCAAGGTAAAGAACAGCTGCCCCTCATCATATCCCCAACTAAATTCCTCTACAAGGATCATTATAGGTTAAAAACATTAGCAGGAAAGCTATGAAATAAAAATCCTTTTGCAGAGGTAGCCTCAGTATTCATTTAAATCCCATTCTCTTTGTTTTAGAGAAAGTCTAATGAAAGATCTTTGGGTCTGGGTATTTCTGAGGCAATCTGTTTTAGCCACTCAAACATTTGTTTAGGTGTATAAAAGATACAAGCCTACAAAACTGTTTAGCTACAGTGTGGTAACCAAACATAAGCATTTCCTAAAATAATGTATTCAGAAGCTTAGTAAGAGCTGAAATCTGTATTCATTAATGGAAAATGAAAAGCCCCGCCCTCCAAATTGATGTAGAGAGATCGGAATGGGTCGTATTTATTTTCTCAATCTTAGAGCAACTCATAATTGTTCTTTTGAAAGACTTACACAATTTAAGCACAGCAAATTATCTTTGGTTTAGGTAATTATTGCAAAATCAGTAGGAAGTGCCAGATTCAAATTATACAAAGTAATTTGTTTTTCACTTGTGCATAACATTTTGTTTCAGTGTTGTTTCCTGTCTCTTTCTTTAAGGGTTTGCCTGTCACCTTAGATAAGCATATTCTTGGCTTTGACACTGGAGGTAAGTGATCCTCCCTTTGCTCTCTCTCAAAGCTTCTTCCTCTGGCCTTCCAGACTGATCCTATTTACCATTTCTTCAGGAGAATCCCTTCTTCTTTTCTTCAAGATTATGTTTCTTTGGCCGAATGAGTGTTCCTTGTGTGCAGAAGAAAATGAGTTTTATTTTTAGGGAAATGTTTCCATTTGCCAACAAGACAAAGTAATATTTGTTATGTCAGAAACTACTTCATTTGCCTTTCAATTTACTGTGAACAGGGTATTTATCCTAATGACTAATGTGCCATAATTTAGTCTGGCATTTCCCCAGGAATTTTCATAGTAGTTCTGCTTTACTGGTGGGGGGCATGATGGCTCAGTGGTTAAAGCCGCTGAACTTGTCAGCTGGCAGCGCAGGTTCAAGACCCAGCCACCATGTGACAGGCTGAGCTCGGGTCCTTGCCCCACCTCGCAATTTGAAAGCATGCAAATGCAAGTAGATAAATAAGTACCACTTTGGTGGGAAGGTAACAGCATTCTGTGCCCCTTGGCGTGTAATCATGCTGGCCACATGATCACAGAAGCGTCCTCGGACAATGCTGGCTCCCTCGGCTAAGAAATAGATGTGCACCGCCTCCTAGAGTTGGACATGACTGGACATGGAAAATTTTATCTTTACCTTTTATACTTTACTGACTACTGACAGTAGAGATAGAATCAAGTAAAAACAAAGAACGTTAAAGATGAATTAAAATGTCCATCCAAAGAGATTTATTTTTCAAGGCCTTTTTAAAAACAAAGTAAAGTACCTCAACGTATTAGGAACAGCATTCCACAAAATTGGCCAACAATGAAGAAGGCAAGCCTATGGCAGCTGCAAGCAAACTTCAGGAATCTAATATATGTGTCATCTTAAACGTAAGAGGTATCTCATATCCCCATGGCAGAGGTGGGAAATCTATGTGACTTACAAAATCTTGTTTTTTCTGTAGTGCCCCATGACCTTGCAAGACCTCAGCATCAAAATTTAGCAGGAAACTGCTGAATAATAGCAGCAAAATAAATCACATTTCATAGGGTGGAAAATTAATTTGATTCACCAAGTCACGTTAGATTTAAAACATCTATAAAAAATTAAATCTATCCACCCATGAAGAGAACGCAGAGATTTCCAGCTCCTTGTTTTACATGCCAGGATTTTTGTTTGCTAAAAAGAGTGGCCTCTGACTCTGTCGAATCTGGTCCTTCCCTGTTGCTTGGATTATTTGGTCTGTTACTATATAGTAGCATTATAATATCAATAGGCTGCTTTTCCCCCCTTGGTAAAATCCAGCCATATATTTTATGCCCCTCCTTCCTTTGTTGTAGAGATGTTTGAACAGCTTTTAGTTCAAAAAATTTACTTCCTCAAAATGCCAAACTATTCCTGAGAAAATCAAGGTTTGGAAGGAAATGGAACATGTTCCAAGTTCTCCAGAACAACAGAAATTCTGCAGACTATTTTTAGAGTGATGAAAACTGCACTGAGGGACCCCTTGCCCCCCAGTGCAGCTACAATGGTATTTAAATATCAGGGCTGTTCAGCAGTTTGAAATCAAAAGCAGAAAAGTTTATGTTGGATGTTCCTGGATATCCCAGGAAGACACAGTTGCCTTAAGTGTATGTATTCTAAAGCACTTTTTGTGTGTGACTCTAAAGCACCATACAACCCCTATTAATAAACATGAAGAATGATAACATTATGGAGCTGCTATTTGGACCACAAAGCTATCAAAGTTCATTTTGGGGGCGGGGGGAGCCCCTTGAGGTAGATGGCATTTTGCTTTCTGTCATCAAAAAACCTTAAGTTCTAAGGAAGATGAGACCCCATGACTGATGAGTTTCACCAATTGAATGGATTGCATTTGTTTCAGCTGTTGACTAAGAAAGCCCAGCATGAACAAGTGGATCTGCATGTTTATTCCTCTTCCAAAGGACAGCAGTATATTAATATATTAGCCCACAATTCACCAGATGTAGGATCTTTTCTATTACAATTTCAACATGTCTATTTATTCAACAAACAAGTTTGCTTTCATTCCAGAGATAGGGTTTTTGGTGCTTGCTGTTGTGTTGTTTGGATAACAGGTGAAAAGGCAAAGGAACCTCTGTAGGCCATCTTGATATTTCACCCAACCTGCTGATAGTATTCTTAACTTGTGCTTGCTTGGGATGGCTTGCCTGTTGTTTGTCAAGGATGCTTTTATTACAAAGGATTGTGGAGGAATTGACTGAGATCCGTAGTTTAGACCCACCACTTAGAGAGTTTTGAACTAAACTCCGTTTCCCTTTTCTTACCTTTCTCTCCAGATGCTGTCCTCAATGAAGCTGCTCAGATCCTCCGACTATTGCATATAGAAGAACTCCGTGAGTTGCAGACCAAGATAAATGAAGCCATTGTAGCCGTTCAAGCGATTATTGCTGATCCAAAAACTGATCACAGACTTGGCAAAGTCGGGAGATGAACAAATGAAAAAGCTTTTGGCTTTCCTGTTGCTGGCATGCAGTTAAGGGACTCCTCCAGACCTAGCATGCAACTCCCAAAGGATACAATTCCCATGTTTGGAAAGAAATCAGAGCAACTGCCAGCACATCCACTAAATATTTTTCTTTGCATAAATAAAGCTTGGATTAAACCTCCTCTAGTGGGAGGTTGTCAAGTACAGCAGTGGACATTTTCTCATCTTTGAGTTTATCTGTTCACAAGGCATAGCACATAGGGAGAATTAGATGTTTCTATGTGCTTTGGGGGGGGGGGGAGAATGTTTTTAAATAGTTAACCAGAATAGAAACCAAACAGTTTCTATCCTGTGAACCTGAAGTGTGTACTGCACCTTCTCAGATCAATGGCTTATGATTAGGAAAAGTGTTTCTGGCAGGTTGTCGAATACAAAAACTAAAGTGGCCTCATAAAAAATTCAGCTTTTTTATTGAATTCATGGAATAGCCTATAAAACATTAGCAGTTCCCGTCAGATATTAACACACAACGCAAACACACTTTTCTCTCATGCGGTTCCAGAATATGAAGAGTGGAAGGTAAATCTGAAACATTTTGGCATATTCTTACATAAATCTTTAAAAGTCATGCACCAAGTCAGAAGCAACAAGAGGTGACAATACATTACATTTTCTAAAATACCTTTAACAATTTTGCATAGCTGTAAAGAACAGGCAAAGATATTCGTTTTTTTCCCATTCTGCCTCATAGCGTTTCCAGAAGTCATTTTAGACAGTTCCTTGTTTGAGCTAAGATGGTTTACCCTGCCATTTTAATTAAGGTTTCCCCCCCAATAAAATAGTGATGGAGTCAGGCTATGTTTATATGGTCATTTATTTATTTTTTACAATGTTGCTCCAATCACCAGAAGAATATATATCCCTGTCATAGCACCATTTCTTTTCGGCAATATATAAAATTGTTTTCATTGTGAAAAAAAATACAGTAGTAAAGATTTGAGGTATAACTTAAAAATGCTAGATAATTTTGTTCTAAGTTAAACCACTTAATTCCCTCCAGTACATATTAACGGTCCCGATACAGTTGGAGGGATTTTTTGCATGGTGTGCAATAACGTTAGGAAGTGGAACTCTTCTTCCAGCTGCCGCAGTGGAATCTATTTCCTCTCCTTCCCTCCTCTCAATAGCTTATTTTCTCCCTGCAAAAACAAATAATGAAAGAGATTCCATAAGGGCTGTTGGTGGTCGACAATGATGGATCGCATAGACCAGAGGTCTCCAACCTTGGTCCCTTTAAGGCTTGTGGACTTCAACTCCCAGAATTCCCCAGCCAGCATGGCTGACAGGAATTCTGAGAATTGAAGGTCACAAGCCTTAAAGCAGGGTTTCCCAATCTTGACAACTTTAAGGCGGGTGGACTTCAACTCCCAGAATTCCCCAGCCAGCTCTGCTGGCTGGGGAA
>JANHFO010003454.1:58141-69946 GCA_032468095.1 Pareas carinatus | reverse complement strand
AATTAAACAACCTTTAAAGATTTTGTTATGATTAAATAAGCATTTATGATTTTGTTATAATTAAATAAGTTTTTTAATTTTGTTATATTAAATAGGCGCCTTTTATATTAATAAAATGGAAGTTCTCTGATCATTATTATACAAATACATGTATCTTTTTAAAATTCATATTAGCAGTCCGCGGGATTTAAAATTATGAATTTACTGGTCCCTGAGGTCCAAAAGGTTGGCGACCACTGCTTTACAGAATTCTCTGAGTGGTTTACAGAGTCAGCCTATGACCCCCAACAATTTGGGTCCTCATTTTACCAACCTCAGAAGGATGGAAGGCTGAGTCAACTTTGAGCCAGTCGGGATTAAACTCCTGCCTATGCCAGAGTTAGCCTGCAATGCTGCATTCTAACTATGGATAAGCCTATTTGGATTATTATATTATCTACTGTCTTTTTTATGATTTTTATAGACCATAATGAGTAACGCAGCTGAAGACTATCTATGTTGGACATAGTAGACTTCAGTTTTCTTTAAATTTTGGGCACTTGGCAACTGGATAACCTTTACAGCTGTTTGCAGGGTCCCACGGTAATGTGACCACACTTTGTGACTCTTTTGCTGGTGTCAAGCATTTACTTCTGGTTTCCATCAAAAAACACCCACTCGGGAAAACAGGTTCACTTAATGATTGTTATGTTCGCTTAACGAGTGTTGTGAAAATGGTCGTAACTTCAAATTTGGTCCCATGATGCCTCGACTTACGACTGCAACAATTGATGACCATAATTACAGTTGTAAATCAAGGACCAACTGTAGTTTGAACGTCTTTGTGGAGCAGAGTTTGGCACTCGATAGCTCCAATGGGCCCGTCTAATCCTATCCAATTCTATGAGAAATGGTAAGTATCAAGCAGATGGGTTTCACTTTCGACTGGGGACATCTGGGTTTGGGAGGAAAGGAGATAAAAGGTTGTTTTCATTTTTTCCTCTATTTGATGGGTTTTCTCTATTTCCCACTTCAAAGCAGCAGGAAACCATGTCACCCGTTTTTCGCAACTGTAGTTGAAAAGGAGGCCCAAGAGCCATGAAAAAGGAAGTTGGAAAGCAGCGTCTCCTGAAGCCTGCGATCCATTATGGGACCGCAATTCCAGCAACCTCCTAGACTAAAATTCAGCCTCCTCCCAAAACTTGCCCCACCTTGCAGGGAAATACATTACGTGCAGAGAGAGAACAGTCTTCGCTGCCTCCTTCTTAAACCTTGTTCCATTCAGTGGCAAGGAACCAATTTGCTGGCCCTGAGCATATAGCAAGAACGTCCCAGATCCGGGCAGATTTATTTCAGGACGTGGAGTTGGGCGGATGGTTGGAGGAGGGACGCTAGGAAGACCTGTGGGCAGAAGTGAGACACTCATGTTACATGCTGGGTCACAAAGAGGAAAGACCTGCCCCTCCACCCAAGGCCAGTCTGCCTAGCAGTCTAGATCCCAGCAGGAAACAGCTGCCTTACTTCACATCACCTTCTGAAGGATGGCTGCTGAAAAATGATGACTTTTTCTCCAGAAGCGAAGTTCATTTCAACGGCATTTCCCCTTCAAGCTATTAAAGAGTGTGTTTTCCCAGTCTACTGTCTCCTGCCGATTACCTTTGTGGGATTCCCCTCTTTGTTGAGTTTATACATTTACTTATGGGATGTACAGTTGTGCTTATTTAGCAACTCCTCAAGCAGAATCAGAAGCAAGCGTTGCAGTTTCACTTAGTGACCACTCTGCCTAATGACTGAGGTGCTGCTCCCAATTGTGGTCGCTAAACAAGGACAACTGAATAACAGAATAACAAGAGTTAGAAGGGAACTTAGAGGTCCTCTAGTCCAACCCTCCTGGTCAAGCAGGAGACCCTATACCAGACAAATGGCTGTCCAATTTCCTCTTAAAAATCTCCAGTGGAGTATTCACAACTTTGGAAAGGCAAGCAGTTTCACTGATTAATTGTTCTGTCAGGAAATTTCTTATTTCTAGATTTGTTCTGTTGTGTTCAGTGTTCACTGCAGCTCGGCTGAGTGAACGAACGCGGCGACCGTGATTGGCCAACTGGAGCGAGTGCGAATGGCCAAACAGTAAGCGGCAGCACGAGCGCTCCGAGCGTTGGTTGGTCGCGCCATGCCCCGCCGGGAGATTCAAACCCTGTCTGTGTTGCCTATAAATAAGGGACACCAAGCGTGTGCTGGTTGTCTCGGTTATCTTGTTCTAATAAAGAAGTTCGAGTTAATCGCGTACTGTACATCCTTACTCACCACACACAACAGTGGCGACGAGGTCTGAGAGAACTCGGATCACAACACGCACGAACCTTACCGACCGACCCAGCTACCATACGACAATGGCAAAAATCGGCAGAATCGAGGAATTCGATATCTCTCAACCCGACAGATGAAGGTCCTACTGCTCACAGCTGAAGAGCTACATGAAGGCGAACAGGATCAAGGAGGACGGCATGAAAGCCGCAACGCTCCTCTGCGTGAGCGGGCCGAAAACCTGTTCCACCCTACGCCGGTCCAATCTATAGCATACAAGGACTTGAAGGAGAAGCTCGACGAGAACTTCACCACACACAACAGGTTCTCTCCTTGATTAGTTTCCATCCATTATTTGTTGCCCTGCCTTCATGTGCTCTACAGATCAATTTTCTGCTAAGCAGAAGGATTATGGCAGTACTAGAGCTGCCTTTCAATAAGAACTATGTAGGAATTTTTAAATTTAAATTTGAAAGCTGCCTCAAGTATTATTTTGGAATTAGAAAGCTGAGTAAACATTCTTAATAAGAATGTGATTAAAGGCTTTGTGTAACTATTGCAGTGCAAAAGGTTAAGAGAAGGAGTTTTGGAGTCACGAATATCCTTGTTCGAATTTGACCACCATATTAACTATTCCCTAAACTGTCCTCTCTGTTATTTGAGGACTGCAGTTTTGGTTTGGAAATTGTTACATGGCCTACTAACTGTTTAACAAAAGTCCATTAAGTTTTCTTTTTTAATTTATTTAAAAATTAATTATTAAGAATTACCGTAATTTATTTAATTAATTCTTTTAATTAATTAAAAAGGAGCACCAGTTTGGAATTGGATTTTACACACAAGCACACACACCTATATACAATATGTATTAAAGGCGCAACACAGGTCTACTGGTGCTTCTAAATCTATTCAGGGCAGGCACCATCTCAAAATACATTTCCTGACTTTCCTCACAAGGTGTAAAAGATGCATTTTCCAAGAGGTAAAGATAAAACACCATTTTTCATTTCTGAACAACTGTTCTTACCTTAATGCAGATTTAAATGCTAAATGATTCGCTCAACACACAACCTGAGATGATTGATTAACGAAATTCGATTTAGGTTTTTATCCACCCCGGGTACTATCACAATGTTCTCATCCCCTCGTGGGCCCAGGCTCAAATAAGGGCTGCCCTTTTTAATTAAAAAAGATTCCCAGCTCAGCTGAAGTCCTCATTGCCCCAGTGAGCTCTGCGACTCATTGCCATCCTCTTACATGCAGGGGGCACCCCAGGCTCCGACCGAGTGCCTTGGATTTCCCGGCCATGTTCATCCACACACCAGCAGTAGCCGCTATTTCCATGGCACTGTAGCGGGTTAAAGTTGCCTAGAGTGTCGCATTGGGGCACATACTGGTCACCCTGTGGCCTGCCTCCATAATGTTCCAGCAGGCTCTGTCTCCAGCGTTCACACATTGTCTGTGGCCTCTGAGTTGGCTCTAATGATAGAAAGAAAAGGTTAATGACATACTTGATACTGTTGGAATTGATGAACTGTACACTCAGAAGGCTGGTTTATGTTGAACTAGTCACTATGTTTTATTATAAAATTTTTTAAAAAGGATAAAAAGAACTATAGGACTGAAGCTGATACCATATGAATTACGTGAAGCTTGAGCTGTAAAAAGCTATTTATCCACATATCCCTCCAATTCACTCATGGTGACTCCTGGAGGCTTTCAGAAATAAAACCCTGTGAGAAGTTTTATATCCAAATATATTTTACTCTTTACACTGTTTCAATCTTCCTTTGAAATATTAACAGAATCCACAATGGTCTGAGAATCAGTGTCGCCACGAGATAATTGACAGTCAAGCTGAAACTAAGTTAATCAACTAAAACTAACAAACCTCCTCAAACCCCTAAATAAGTTACCCAGACCTGATCCACATATCAAAGGATAAGGCCTGCAAGTTAAATAAATTAGGTCTCCCAGAGGAACTGCATGTTCACAAAAATAAACACACACATACACACATACACACACACACACATACACACACACACACACACACACACAGCTCAAGTGTCACCCTAGAATCAGCACATAGACACTTCCACGCCCCGAACAAGCTCTCCCTGTAAAAATCTACTGCTGCACTCCATTTCTCTGTAAATTTTGCTTTTACGAATAAATATTTCTTCTTTCCTCACATCTGCCTGAATCTCATTTTTATTTATTCTTGCACTCAAGTTGGAACCTCAAATTATTCTTCTGACTACCCCAAACACAAAACCCAATAAAATCCCAATTTCATGGCAGGAATAATCTAACAGACTACTTAATGTATTTCATATCACCTTGGGGGCCCCAGACCTACTGGCAAAACCATGTCTTCAGGGCCTTTCAAAAGAATATCACGGTTGCGACCAATCTCATCTATGCAGGGATTATATTTCACAAGGAAGGAGTCGCCACAGAGAAGGTCCTTCTTCGCCATCCCATTAGATGGACTCGTTTAACATGCCATGCCTTCCCACTCTGGTGGGGTGGGCAGATGTAACTGGGATATGAAGGTCCTTAAAATAACCTGGCCCGAAATCATGTAGAGCTGTACCCAGAAGCAAAATGGCAATCAATGCAGTTCCAGCAAGAGAGGTGACACATATGCAAATCTAGACAAAACCACCCAGGTCACTGCATTTTGAGCCACTTGTAGCTCCTGGATATTTTCCAAGGGCAGCACCATATAGAGCACATTGCCATAGTCAAGAGGTGAGTTGACTTAGGGCGTGGGTGTCAATGAACAGGTCCAGGAAAGGGCATAATTAATGCACAACTTGAAGTTGCGCAAAGTCCCTCATGACCATGAATGCTACCTGCTTCTTGAGCAGGGGTCCAGGAGAGCCCCCAGATTGCACTCCGGGTGTGTCTGAGGTAGTGCAACTCCATCCAAGACCAAAGATGGCAATTGTCCATGGACCAAAGAACCTCAAACCCAGAGTCATTTCATTTTGCCAGGTTCCGTTTCAGCCTGTTGCTCCCCATCCAGCCCTTAATAGCTTCTAGGCGCTGTGAAAGGGAAATGAGCATTGCTTAATTCACCATCGGCTGAGACATACAGACATTCAAAAGCTATGCCTGCAATCAATGCTTCCCACTGCCACAAGAAGTCACATCCCCAAATGGAGTCATTCAAAGGAAGGACCACCAGTGATCTCTGACATGCTTTCAAGGCCTTCACAACAACACTGTCGGCTGCTGTGAGCATCTGCCATACCTGGAGGGAGGGGGCTGAGTGCGGTATGACGTGTGGGGTGGGACTGGCCTTGCCTTGAGGAGGAAAGGAGTGCAGCCTTGGGCAATCAATTGATTGGAGACCTTTGCTGATGGGAGCCAGGCATGGGCCATCGGAGGCACCTGAAGGACACTGGACTCAGCTACGGCTGAATGACTCGTTCAATGCCATCAGAGCACTGATTGGCTGAGGGACTTTTGGGAGCTGGGCACATCTCTTCCCTTCTGTAACCCCATGCTGAATGTATTCAGAGCTTGCCTAGCCACGCTGCACTCAACCACCCAGTAAAAGTACCTTCTCTCTATCATTCTCTTTTTTCTTCACTGTTAATCTGGACTTCTTCTTTTTTTTTTATCTAAAACATTTTGCTGCTTACCCAAGTAAATAAAGCGAACTAAATTAATTGAACCAACTGCTTGAATAAGGAGCAAAATGGTTCAAACCAAAAAGAAAATTAGTCCAGTTGCCATGACTCAACTTCCAGATAACCCTACCTGGATGACTGAGAATCTTCGTTGACATATGGCTATGGAGGAGGTAAATGATTAACACCGAAGAAGGCGGTTAGAAATAGAAATAGAAATAGAAATTTTATTTATATCCCGCCCCTCTTCCGAAGGACTCGGGGCAGCTTACGGGCAATAAAAACACAGTACAACATATAACTAAAAACATAATAATGATTACAGGGAGAGCAATAAAATGATATCCAGATTAAAGTAAGAAAACTTGTTAAAATAATCTAACTCCATTAGCACAGGAGGATCAGGGCGTGGCTATCCCAAGCTGGCCTGCTGAAACAAGTGGGTCTTCGGGGCATGGCGGAAGGTCCGAAGGTCAGGAATCATTCGTATGACGGGGGAGATCATTCCAGAGGGTAGGTGCTGCCACAGAGAAGGCTCTCTCCCTGGGGGTCGCCAGCCGACATTGTTTGACTGGCGGCATCCTGAGGAGGCCCACTCTGTGGGAGTGTGCAGGTCGGCGAGAGGTATGGATGGGTCGAATGCGGTCCTGCAAGTAACTGTATCAGCACCTAAGTTAGCATCTGAGTTATCACCACCTAAGCTCTTATACATTGAAATGAGATGTGGAGCAGGCCTCATAGAGTAAAATGGATACAGTATTTTCAATCCCATATTCATATTTGAACAGAGGGAGGTAAATGGTATACAAGAGGGGAAAAAGTAGGGGGAGGGACAAAAAAAATACTGGCTAAATCTTTGGAAGTTGGATAAACAGCAAAAGGGACAGTTTCTAGTCCATTCTTTTATTATCTGTTGCCCTTCAGGTACTTCTGACTACAAACCCCATCATCCATGACAATGGATAATGTGTCTGGAACTGATATATAGTAAAGTGAAATGTGTGCAGGCCACCATATCCATATTGGGGACACCTGCTCTAGACCTTCCAATGGTGAGAATAGTTAGTTTAATTAACTCTGATACTTTTGCTGTTTTTTCTTTCGCACTTCTTTTTATGAATTTCCAGAGAGTTTAGTTTGCCAAGAGAAAGCTGAAATAGGCCTGCTAAAGATCTGGAGTCCTACAAAATATCCTGGTGACCATCCTTCTAGCTTCTCTCTCTCTTTGTAGAGACCTGACACCAAATAAACTCATATTGATGAGTTCTAGCATCCTCAGCCAACATGACCAATAGTTGAAGGTATTGGGAGATATTGGTGACAACTGCACTTTTATGATAAACCGATATGTTAGGAGAGTTATTCCTAACAACAAAGGCAAGACAGTTATCCTCATACTTAATATAGAACAATCTGTCAAACAACCAGGAAATCAGGACATTCAAGCAGTTCAAACGCAGTTGCAAGCTTAAGCTTTCTATAAGAATCTGACCAACTGGCCATTAAGGGAAATGTGGAGGGGAGAGATAAGAAAGACATTCAAGGTGGGCTGGGCTTAGATCTCTTGCAGGCATACAGGGACTTGTGACTTATGACATGTTTTACCCCTCCCTTGGGTTCAGCCTGGTCATCTCCTACACAATCTTACATACTTGTTTATTCAGTAGTAAATCCTATTGATACCATAGGGATGCTCTTTCATCTACCTAGGTGTAGCATTTCTCCACACAGATGGCCTTTCTTACATCTATTTAAACGAAAGCAACTGCTCAAGATTGCAAAGAATGCTAATACCCCACTGCATGCAAAAAAAAGTAAATTTGTAACATTTTCCATTTTATAATCAGAATTTGGTGCCTGTCTCAGAGAATCACACATTTCCACACATGCTCTCCTGTGCTCCTAGATGCTTACTTCTAAATACTCCTTTCTTCTTTGGAGATGGGTCAGGCATGGAAGGTGACACTAGATAATAACCTCTTCCTTTCCTGAACTTTTGTGCTATCAGTGTAAATAATTATTTTGAAAGTCAGGTACTTCTTTTTAACCCCATCGGTTGAAACAAACTGTTCAGGTCAAATACCTTGACAATTGTTCTTCTGGTAGCCATTGAAATAAAATCATTTTCTTTCCTCTTTTTTTTAGAATTGACTTTTAAAAAGATGGGTTTTCAGTCAGGATAATATGAAAATGTGAAAGAAAAGCACTTGTAGGAACTCAGCAATGTTATATTTAGAAGCCAAGTCTGGGTTCTAGATCAAAACCATTATTTTCCATTTTGCTCATCTCTATGGCACCTTTGAAGGAAGTACAAAGTGTACATGTATGCTTAATTGAATTTCGGATAATTGATTACAATTAGTTAAATAGAAGATGAGAGAATCCACATACATATTTATTTTCATGCTTATCATCAAAGTAATCAAAATAGAACGGGTGAATTTAGAGTAACATCTTAGTATTGCAGAAAAAAGACATTTGTCAACAGGGACAATCCAAAACTCAATTCAGATGGATTCTACATACACTATTGCAATGAATCCAAATTTGTACCAAGTTCCAATTTCAAAGAACTGTAGTTTCTTGAATAAACATTTGGCTGAATTCATACAATATACTTGGCCATAATGATGATAGTTTAGTTTTGACTTATTTTGCAAATCTATTGCCAATCGCACATAAGAAATTGATGGTTGGAAAATGAATGATATTGGAGTATCAGGCACCAATAGAAATTGGCCCAATTAATTAGAAATAGTTTCTAATAGTTTCAGCCATTTCTTCAGTTCCAAAGGAATGACTCAACATTTCCAAACTTGTCTGACAGAAGCCATATGAAGTGCAATTATTGCATTTGAGAAGTGATTATAATTATATGATATTATAACTGGATAATATTCCTAGCACTTTATTTCACTTGTATTTTATAGCCACAGCATTGATCAATCTTATTATCTTCATTTTGAAAGCAATCTTAGTTCAAGAGGTGTAATTATACCTTTAAGGATATAGTAATATAGACTAAATCCTGTATGTTCATTCCTGATTAGGATCAAACTGTATATTTCATTGAATCTACCCTTAGGTTTTCTTGTGGGGATTTCTTTTTAAAAATACAGCGGTAAAGAGTGGGTACTAATATCACAGGCAAGAATGTTGTGTTTATAATTTATAGATTGCAATGATTTGTAATATTTAGCATACTGTTTGTATCTGCTATTTTCAACTATTGTTGGCATTCTTTGCTTGCAGCTATTGGTGGGCTTTACTGGGAGTGTATGTTGTACAAAATGAATGGTTGGATGGATGGATGGATGGATGGATGGATGGAGACAGACAGACAGACAGCAAAAAGAGCATATGCTAGAAGATGGTAGAAGGTTAGCTGAGACCAAAAATGATCCAAGCTGGTGATCAAATATAGCTTTAGGCCACAGTTAGACGCAGAAGACATTTTGATTAAGGAAACAGAATGGCTCAATGTGAATAACTAATATTTTGATTGTACTTCTAGCCCCCAAATCCTGTATCAGACAGAAAACTTAAACAAAGTCATTGTTTCAAAACAAAATCAACTGTTTTGAGAAGCTGAGAGTGATTGACACCAAGTGACTTTGCTTAACGTTATAGCCTTTTAGTGAATTCTGGGTCAGAGAAAGATTTTCAAACTTCGTCTTCAGTGATTCTGTTGAAAAACTATTTAAACTGTTCAATCTGTGGGAATACTTATCATTTAAACTGATCAATAAGATCTGATCTTACAGCTGATCCAGATTGATTTTTTTAAAAAAAAAACTAAGGAAGGTCATATCAAGAAAGTACTTAGTTGGAAACTGATACAGAAATCCAAAGCCTGTAGACAACATACAAGGAAATCAGGAGAAAAAAAATCTTGGAAGGAGGAAGTGAGAAACAATTTTGTATTGACTGATTCATTATGTGCCATCAGATCAGTTTTGGCATTCCCATAGATCAGAGGTGTCAAACTCTATTTCATCCCAGGCCACTTCTACTGCTGCTGCGGTGGGGGGGAGCATGGGTCACCTCCGCTCCTCTCTGCACCCTCCCACACACCCCACAAAGGTCGGCAACCCCCACACCCCACAGTTCACCCATGGTTGCTGCAGGCCTTCCAGAGCCTTCACCAGTCCCCACAACTCATCTGCGGCCCATCTGAGCTCACCGCAGGCCTTCCGGAGCCCTCCCCCAGCCCCCACGACCCACCCATGGCCTACACGAACTCGCTGCAGGCCTTCCAGAGCCCACCCATGGCCCGCCCGCGACCCACCTGAGGCCTACCCAAGCTCACCGCAGGCCAGATTGACACAGGCCATAGGCCAGATGTGGATCATGGACCTTGTGTTTGACATATATGTCTTAGATAGACCTTCTCCAGGATGATCTGTCCCCAACAGGTCTCAGTGCACCCACTGCTGTTATATTTGAATCCCTCTCCCTTGCTGTTGGTTGTCTTGTTTTCCTCTTTCCTTCCACCTTTCCTAGCAGTACACTCTTCTCCAGAGAGCTAATTCTTTGAATTGATTTGGTCCATTTGTTTTCTTGAATATCTATTCCATTCTCAGGAGTGTTTTCCAATACAAAAGTTCAGAAGTGTCAATACTTATTCTGCTTCTTTGAAATCCAAATTTTGTATCCAATATTGCCAGTGAATTGCCTGCATGTTTCTGATTTTTGTTAAGTATAAACAAGTCAGAGAATCTGTATATCTTTTACAAGATCTTCCCTGTTAAACTGCTAAGTGCTAGGCACATATTTCAGGGGGTGTTGAATCTTTTACTGCTTATAGTTGATTCTAAAAGGCAGAACCTATCTCGCATCTCAACATCTTTATTATCAGTTTGAAAGCTGATTGCTCTACTTGTTGTCTTCAGTTTGACTCTTTTTATATTTCATCTTTGCCTTGATTTTTTCACTGTGCTCTTTGACTGTCATGACTAGAACTTCCAGATCATTTGTACTGTCAGTTGCAAAAGTAGTTTCATCGCCATAGTAAAGGTAATTGATATTACTTCTTCTATTTTTAAAGTCGTACTCATCTGCTTTCAGACTAATCTCCCTTAATATATATTCAAAGTATAAATTGATTAAACAAGGAAAGAACAAAGTCTTGTGTCATTCCTTTGCTGGCCTGAAATCAACCACTGGGAATTGCTTAAAGAAGACTGTTCTGTCCTTTTATGTAATAGGATTGTATTCATGTTTAGTTTGGAAAGATTTTGAGGAATAAAAAATAAAAAGGAAAGAATATTTTCCACCAAGATAGAGTAAGAGATGTATGTACTTTTTGCGATGATGTGGCAACGAGAACTTGTGTGGTTTAATGTTTAATATGTTAGGGAAAGTCAGAGGCAAATTCATCTTTACTCAGTCACTGTTTCTCAGTCTAATTTACTCACAAGTTACCTGTTGTTATGGTGGTGAGCACTACAATCCTTCCACTAAGGTGTGGTATAAATGCAATAAACAACAACAAAAAACTTATCTGCAACCATGCCTGGAATCCACATTGTACAACAGACATTTATACAATTGAATGAGTCCAGAGGTATTTTACGAGAAGAGTACTTCACTCCTCAGCCTGCAATAAAATACCTTATGCCACCAAGCTTGAAATTCTGGACTTGACAACTTAGAGCTACGGCACCTACGGTCTGACCTAAGCTTAGTACACAAAATTGTTTGATAGAATGTTCTTCCTGACAATGATTACTTTAGTTTCAACCACAATAGTATATGGGCTAACAATGGATACAAACTCAAAGTAAACCACTTCAAACCTGATTGCAGAAAATATGACTTTAGCAACAGAGTGGTCAATGCCTGGAACTCACTACCTGACACTGTTGTTACATCCTCA
>JANHFO010003453.1:113272-124760 GCA_032468095.1 Pareas carinatus | reverse complement strand
TGGGGAGCTGGATGTTTTTTGGGGGTGGGGGTGGGCGATCTACCGTGTTTCCCCGAAAGTAAGGCATCCCCCAAAAATAATATTTTTGGGGAGGTCTTATTTTTGGGGAATGCCTTATATTCCAGCAAGAGGCAAAAATATAAGTAGGTCTTATTTTCAGAGGACGTATTATTTTCGGGGAAACAGGTATCACTCAGGTGGGGATTTTTACACATGGCAAATCAGGTGTTGGCTGTGACTTTTCTTTTGCTATAATTATTGTAAAATGAGGATTGTGCAGTTTAGGAATGAATTGTATTGTAATATTTTCATAGTTTTGTGATTTTTCCCTATGACTTCAAAATTATTTCACAGTTCCTATAGAGTAAAGCAGCTGAGAAATGACGGTATAGTATATATGTACATCAAAGAAGGGGAAATATGTGGCATTTTAGTGCTTTAAAAAAAACCTAAATGACCTAACTGTAAGCATAACTGCAGTCCAGGCATGAAACTGTTGTTAACTACAACTGGGCTATTTGTCTGTGGAAAATACAATATATTAATTTCTATATGGTTTAAGATATTTCAGATAGCTGGGTGCAGCCAAATGCAATGTACCTGCAATTTTTAATGACATCTTTCCTGAATGTCCAGCTAGTGTAATGGCTAGTGATGAAACACGATAGGGGTAAAATAAAGAACGTTCAGATGACAAGAATACAACCCAAAGTACAGTGAGAAATCAGATAACCTCTCAGTAGCCTACTACCATGTTTCCTCGAAAATAAGACCAGGTCTTATATTAATTTTTGCTCCAAAAGATGCATTAGGGCTTATTTTTCAATTAGGTCGTATTTTCAGGGAAATACGGTACTAAATGCATTCGTCTGGCTGATGATCTAAACTGGAACTTGTTTTGGGGGTAGAGCTTATATTGCGAGCATCCTGAAAAATCTTTTCTTTTCCGGTTAGGTCTTATTTTCAGGGAAACAGGGTACAATAATCTAAGCACGACATCACTGCTTTGACATTTTGGTAGTGAAGAAATAATGGATCTTGGGACTATTCATTTAATTACAAGGCATTAACAGTTAAGGGATGTTTGTTGAAAGCATCACTCCTGTCTCATAAGCTGTAATTCAAAACCAACTTCTACTTTTCTGAACTTTTCTAAACGCTTTTCTAAAGTTTTCAAAATGTAAACATTCCATTGTTTAGGTTAAATTTACAAAGTGTTTTATATGAAACAGCAACTAATTATGTCTCTTTTATTCAGCATTTTTATGAAGTGCACTTGTAGGAAGGCAAACAGCTTTCTGGTTTAAGGTTAAAGATTTGGGAGTTTTGGGATGTAATTGCAGTGTCAGGTAATGAGTTCCAGGCATCTGTTACTAAAGTTGTATTTTCTGCAATCGAGTCTGGAGCGGTTCACTTTGAGTTTGTATTTATTGTTAGCCGTATATTACTATGGTTGAAACTGAAGTAATCATTGATAGATAGAACATTGTAACAGACAATTTTGTGTACTAAGCTTAGATCAGAACTTAGGCGGCGTACCTCCAGGCTTTCTAGGTCCAGAATTTCAAGCCTGGGGGTATAAGGTCTTCTATTGTGGGCTGAGGAATGGAGTACTCTTCTCGTAAAATAACTCTGGACTTGTTTAATTGTATTAATGTCTGTTAAACAATATGGGTTCCAGGCTGATGAGCTGAATTGGAGAATTGGTCTGGCGAAGATTTTATATGCCCTGATTTGCAGTTCAATATTTCCGGAAAAGAAGCTTCTCAAAATTAGGTTGACAACTCTTAATCTTTTTTGGCAATGCTGTTACAGTGAGCTCTGGGGCCTAGATCTTTTGAGATGAATACTCCTTGGTCCTTGACAGAGTGAGGGTTGTCTTCGAGGTTGTATCCACCCAGTTTGTATTTAGTGTTCTGATTCTTTTTACCAATGTGTAGGATAGAGCATTTGTTGGTTGAGATGCGAAATTGCCAATTGTTGGACCATTCAGACATAGTCAAGGTTACATTTCCTTGATAGAACCCCTGAAGCTCTGCTTTCTAAATATATTCATTATAATTAAAAAGACATCCTGTTTTAAGGAAATCTCAAGATTGAAATAAGGCTTTTAAAAGGTGATTATTTGAGCATGTTAACTTTAAGAATACACATACAAAGAAAATAGAAGCACAAGCACATCAACAGCAGTTGCATTTCTCCCTACCCTTTCAGTGTAAGATCCATCAGCTGGGAAGTTTTCAACTTTTTACTGCTGATTGAGACAAATGCTTTCTTTCTGAATTGGCTTGTAAGTATGGGAATTCTCTATTAGGAATCACAACAATGACATCTTAGTTTTATTTTGCCAGTTCGCCACACACTGTCAAACAACCCAGTATTTCAAATAGCCACTTTCCTATCTCTGTCTATCTTATATGTGGTGTGATCATAAATTGAAATAAAATTACCTGATTTAAATTTGACTGCCATTCCCTTCAAAGTAGTTCCCTTGAGCAGCTGTACACCGATCCCAGCACCTCTTCCATTTTTGGAATGCCTCCTAGAAGTCGCATTTTTCAAGCCTGTCAAGCACCTTTTGCGATTCGTGTTGGATATCCTCCACCGTGCCAAAATGGCAATCCTTCAGCTTCAATTTCATCTTTGGAAACAGAAAGAAGTTACAGGGGACAAAATCTGGTGAATACGGGGGATGAGGAACGATGACCATGTGGTTACAGGCACAAAACTGTCATGTTGCGAGAAATCTATATGCTGGTGCATTGTCGTCATGGAGCATCGGTTCAATTTTTCATGGGTTTCAGTTGGCGATATTTCTTTATTTTATAAATGTGCAGATGCACGTGCTAACTAAAATGTCTGTAACACAGGACTTAATGAAGATAGCGCTTTGAAATTTTGTGTAGCTTCTCCTCAAGGTTGTTATACATCACTACTGCGTGCACATGGTAATCGCGTGATCCATTCCCCCATAGCGAGTACAGTCTCAGAATTTAGTGATCGCACCTTGTAGTTATCGCACCTTGTACAATAAGTCTCAGTCTTTTATATGTTTCCCCCATGTCCCACATCAAGAGTGACCATGAGCCAAGGTTAAGTAACTTTTTACTATATTGAGCAGGAACTATGAATTAACACTGAGCTCATGTCTTTTGGGGACAACAATTCAGGGCCCCATGTTCAGTATTAGTGGCGACTTTCCTATTATCTCCTAGAACTTGTTTAGCTTTTGATTGTTTTCCTAAAGAACTGGAATTGATAGGTTTAATTGACAGGACTCCTGCCTTTGTCGGGTTATTTAGCTTTATTTAGTTATGATCCTTCTCAGTTACAAACTACTTGCTACCATTTAACAGCCATCATTTTTGCAACCCAGGTCTGGTAGCCCAGCAAATTCTCTTATCCCAATCCTCTAATTATGTCTGTGATATGAATTGGGCCAAATACGTTAAATTCTATAAAGCTATCTGAGGCTCTTCAGATATTCTTGATTTCATAAGAAAATGGAATGGTGGCAGTATAAAAGACCTTCTAAGACTCTTTTTCTTAAAGGACTTCTAAAAACAAGTTATACAGTCTTGTTGACGACTTGAAAGAGTTTCCCCTGACTTTGAAATTGCTAGGCATGTTTTCAATTATTTAGGAAAGGAGGGTTCATATATGCCTTCCCCTACGAAGCTTCACTGAATCACAAGAGAGAAGGAATTAATATTTTTTAGATGCTCAAATATTTTATCCAACTTAATAGTAGCAGTGAAAAGATTATGCCTGTAGGTGCTCCATGGAATTCTTGGGTGCAATTAAAGCTATTTTCAGCATTCAAAGGACACTAGAGAACAAGAAATTGAAGTATTAGGCCCGATTATGGATCTATTTTAGGCATATAAGACCTCTTATTGAAGTCAAACTGAGTGACTTCATTTGAACACCTCATGTAGCTAGAAGGAAACTATTACTTAAATACCTTGTACATTTAGGATCTTAAGTGGTTCTGTGAACACAAAGATACTTTTGTTAATAGGCTGGGTTTTTTCTATCTTACAAGAGGTGAATTTAAATTCTGCCTATTATTTTAGAAATATATTTCAAATGAAAATATAGGCCTACAAGTATAATGTTTTAACTTTTATGAGTTGTAGTAATACCGAACAGATACTGGTATTTCTGTCATTTCCACAATGTATTAGTGCATTATAAAGTCAGAGGCATCATTTATTGAAAAGGCTCGTGATTTCAAAACTAGCCCAATGCACAGTCTAGTCTTCAGCTGTCACTCTTTTCAAATTGCTTAAAACTTCAGAGTACTTTTCTGCAACTGACCTTGTTCACAACCTGAAAGGAGGAGATGACAGGAAATGAGCAGCAATTCTAGGTGGCAGACCCTAGCAAAAATCAGTTCATCACATCATATCACCATAATCTCTGTGAAGAGAAATGATGCTTATGTGTGGAATATTCAACAACTCAGGAAGAGAAAACCGTGCCCGGCATTAAGCAAAGCTTCTATACCAATAGCAGGCCATCAGAAAAGAACTATCATATTCCTTTCCATTTATTTATTTATATACTATGCTCCATATAAGACCTTGCAGATTAAAGGTTGCCCCTCACATGCATGCTAGTCGTGTCCAACTCTAGGGACAATGCTCATCTCCATTTCAAAGCCAAAGAGCTAGCGCTGTCCGAAGACGTCCCCATGGTCATGTGGCTGGCATGACTGAATGCTTAAGGCGCACATAGCGCTGTTACCTTCCCACCAAGTTGGTCCCTATTTTTCTACTTGCATTTTTACATGCTTTCGAACTGCTAGGTTGGCAGAAGCTGAGGCAAGTAATGGGAGCTTACTCCATTATGTGGCACTAGGGATTCGAACTGCCGAACTGCCGACCTTCCGATCAACAAGCTCAGCGTCTTAGCTGCTGAGCCACCGCATCCCCTTGCATTGACTTTAAGGCACTGGTAAATTGAAATGGACTAGAATTGGACACTTTTCAGTCAGAAGATTATTTACTGCTCAGGGCATAAAGAAATCCTCTCATTATCTATTACAGGAATAGATGGAGCAGCTATGGAAATATGGAAAGCAGTAGGAAACTCAATAAAAGTTCTAACCAAACTATGCCAGCAAATTTGGAAAAAAAACATCATGGCCAACAAATTGCAAGAGGTCAGTCTACATATTAATGCCAAAGAAAAGAGGCTTAACGGAGTGGGCAAACTATACTAGAATATCCTTAATTTCACATGTAAGAAAAATATTGCTTAAGATCTTCCAATATGGAAAGGGAAATACCAGATGTTCAAGCTGGCATTACAAAAAGGTTTAGAAACAAGAGACATTATTAATGATACATGCGGGATATTTGAGAAAGCCAGATAATACAGAAACAAAAATAAAAGCATGAGTTTTGTTGATTGAAGGGATTTCAATTGAATCAAGAATGACGAGCTATAGAATGTGCTTAGAAGCACAGGGATCCCAAAACATCTTGTCTTCATGTGAAAATTTCAGTAGTCTGCACTATGGTAATAATACTGCTTTGAAATGCAAATAATACGTAATAATTTGTGTGTATTACTATAGATCTCTCAGAGGAAAATATAGTATCATGGCTTTAGAAGTTCTAAGTTGGCCCAATTTTAATTGTTAAAATCTCATCACAGCGATAACTGGGTTATGTTCGATGGGATAAGAAAACTCTTAACTGAGTATCATTTGGCAGTATATGAAAGCCCTGTGCAAATTTCAGATGGCTTTTAAGATGTATCAGAACAGATTGTGCTACTATGAAACAAAAGGAACTTTATTGACACATAAAAGAGCTATTGGACAAAGTAATTGTTAATGTCCCCATTCATTTTTAACTTACTTTTATTGGTTGTCTTCATTTCCAAATAATAAGAAGCTTTTCCTGAAAACACCATATATAAATTTTAGATAAAAGCTTTAAAAAAATGAAAGCTCTTAAAAATATTTAAAGTTTTTAGCATTTAACCAATATTTTTAATCTATTGGTTTTCCAAAGTCAACATAATACTTCTTGCTTATAAATGCTTGAAATTTCATAACCATAATGGGCAATAAATGGCAACTATATTTTCCTTTTCATTAAAAAAACCAATCAGTTTTAATATGAATATTGGCAGAAAAGAACCAAAATTCATGAGGAATTGCTTTGAACATACAACTTGTGGTCTAAATTGATGGAAGAATGATGTGAAAATGAATCATTTGAACCAGTTCTGAAATTTCAAAAAATAGCATTTAATCTAACCTAGAGACAAATTTAGATCCATGTAACTTTACAATGTTACTTATATATCTCTTTTTAGATATAACACAGGAAGAAATTTTATATTTTATTTCATTGCACTCATACATTTCAGTCAGATCCTGAACATGTTTATCATGCTCTGACTAACTTATGGCAGCTCTAATGTACATTTTATAAGTATTTATTTTTTAAAAAAATTACACTTTCAGTCAGAATTATCACAGAACAGCTAACAAATATCAGAAAGTGTGTACTTTCCAACAGAAAAGGAAAATAGAGAAAAAACAAACTCAGCCCACTAATTCTTGAAAATAAAGTTCTATTAGGATGCAAATAAATTGGAAAATGTAATTAAATAGCTACCATCTAAAATAATGCAGTGTTTCCTGATCATATAGAACCACATCATTGGTGTCTTTCTGCTGATGGAATGCTATTCAGTCCAGTTAATAGTTCTATCAATGCAAGAGGAGAAGAAGAGCTGATCTCCATTGATTGCCCCATCCTCTCCAGTGTTCTCTAAAATTCCCCAAACTTTTGGAGCATATTTGTGGAAGACTATAGCCAATATCAGAAAATCATTCTCACTGTTTTCTGTTGATAAAATCTCCATTATCAACTGTGGAGATCAACAAACATGGTTTTCTATTGATGGCTGGATTTTTTGGCACATCTGCCTGCTATTTTTAGTTCTAAACCTTCTCCATTGAGGTTCATCCTCCCACAGAATCCTAATGCATATTTGCCACAATTTCTGGACTGGAGTAATGAAATCTCACCTTTGGTACAATATCCTATTATATTTATGATTTATGGTTCTCATAAATAAAATTTCCTGGAAATATTTAGTTCCAGTGAAACTCTCTTCCCAGAGAAAATAGCATCTTCACATGGGAATTTTCACTGTGATTGATCATACGATTCCCATATAATCTTGTTTTATTAAACTCAGCTAAAAAGGGATGTACGTACATCCTTAACTTGGCTGAAAACTATATATAACCTTTGATTACCCAAAAATTACATTCTCAAAAGGAGGTGACATTACATTAAAAACTCATTTGATTTAATTTAAAATTAATTAAAGATAAACTAAGTTGATTCATATTATATGAATATTCTTTATTTCATCTTTAGACAGAAATTTTAGAAAGGGCTTTTGGGAAGGGTGCTTGTGCTCTTTCAAATGAAACAAATGGCTTAGTTTATGAGTAGTGGATTCTTCAATGCTGTGAAGAATTTTTCTTTAAAAATTATGGAATGCATACCTTGAAATGATTTTAGCACAATGGAAACATCCTATAATAGAGAGAACCTGTAAATTGTCATTTATTCAAGTTTCCATTGTGTTTCCTTTTATTTTCTTGGTTTTTTTCAAGTAGATTTGGAAGGCCTTCTTCCTCTTAAAGAAGAAAATAGGATCTTTATTCAAACCAAGTTATCGTAACAAATTCTTAGATTATATATTTTTAAACATGAAAAATACCCGTAATTGTCTGTCCACAATATGCTGGCTAAACTAAATCTAGAAATGATCTGCTCGCAAACCAGTACCATATGTAAAAGAACCTGTGTCTTGATCCTATTTCTTCTTTTCAAACAAGCAAAGTGATTTAAAGAATTTTACTGTCAAGACCCCTGATATTGGAATGTACTTGTATATACATTGGAATTTCTGCATAGAGACACATAAAGATGTATTTGGCCTGAAAAGAGATTTGTATAATTTCAATACGTTGAAGTAAAAAAAATACATTAATTTTGAATGTTCTAATAATTTGCAGAGTTATTGCCTTCTTTATCCTCCATCCATCCTCTTTATTTTTTATTAGCTTATTAGCTCCGGTTTGAGACAACATATTGGCAGATTTCCCATAAAAGACTAATTCTCCCTATTCTTGTAGGCCATCAATTATTGTTAATGGACTAATACACCAAAAACCTTAAGTCAATATGTAGCCTGTCTGGTTCCTAATTGTTCCTTATTTCCTCCATGATCAGCAAGAGTTTAAGGAATGAATTTTAGCTTTCATGGAGGGTTCTTGGCTACATAATCTGAATGTTGTCCAAGCACAACAATGACAACCCTTCAGATCTTGTCTGGGATACTACAGTTCTAGTCTAAACAGCCAGCAGTTACCCCTCTTGATATAGATATGCTAGGTTGCTAGAAGTTCTTATTATTTTCAACTTATCAAAAGTATTTTTACAAATTGCCTTTTATCGTGTCAACAGACTTAGCATTCAATCTCATGACCTTTGTTCTAAATACCAAGAAGGTTTAGAACTCAATTAATAATAGTTTGTACATACCATGAGGATCTCTCTCTCTTCTTAAACACCTGCTACTGCTTGAGCACCCCCAAAATGGTAATCCATGATGTAGTGAACTACACGTGATGAAAATTAGTAGAATTCAAACACATTTTGCCCTACTCAGGCTCCACCCATTACTGCAGTGATGACTAACCTTTTAGGCACCAAGTGCCCAGACAAGTTACAGCTAATGAGTCACGGCTCATAATGTCATCACCTGACGTCACTACTCTCTTCTGAACATGGGCATGGCCCTGTGACATCATCGCCCAGCACCGCTAGTCTCCTCTGAGCATGTGCATGGCCCCATGATGCCATTGCCCGGCACCGCTACTCTCTTTCTGAGCATGCTCACCTCTGGGGTGATGCTGGAGCAACTTGGTCACATGTCAACAGAGAGGGCTCTGCGTGCCCACTGTGGCATGTATTCTTAAATATTGTTTTCTTAGCATGGTAAAGGTATAGTTTATTTGTGTGTCTGTTGGGGGGAAACTGTTCAGTTAGGACCGGTTTTTATTATTCTGCCTCTTATTGGGCAAATTGCCCAGAAAAGACGGGATATTTTCTGTATTGATATTGGGATATAGAGTTTTAGTCTATGCCTTCTACACAATGATACCGAATAGAGCTAATGTTTGATGTGCACAAAATATTCTAGTCATTCACAATGCAACTGTTTTTATTATCACTACTCTTCCTTAATATCCTTTTCCCAGGACACAGCAGCTGTATATGAAATAGCAGAAGGGTAGGATGTAGTGATAGAGGTTATTTAGGCTAGTGATTTATAGCATCTCCATCCACGACTTTGCTAGATAAAACTGTTCCATAGTAATGTTATATCACTATACTACACCGATGGCTGAATGTATCTATCTGGTGTAGATAGCTTCTGAATTCCAGACAACATTAGATTTATGTGCAAAAATCTGCATATCTATAGGATAGTCACACTTTATTCCTATCAAAATTCTTACAGTCAAGCAAAGGGGAGCTTTACCCCATTCTGATAGTAGAAGCTATCAGACTTTGAGATGCAGCTTGCTCTGTTCAAAGGTTTCTAGTTCTTTTATGATCCTAGATAACTGTATTGAGACATATTTACTAATCAGTTGGAAAAAATATGGCTTCTAAAATTCACCAAAGTTGAAATTTTAGCAATATTAACTCTTAGTCTCTAAGTGTCTAAGTGTAATGTATCTGTATTAAAGAATGAGGAATTGCTTTTTGTGGAGGGGGTTGTATTTTTATTAGTTTTGACAGAGCCTTTTAAAATACTTTTTTCTTACTGGAAGAGGCCAGTGGAAGCTAGTCAAAAGACAATGGAACACTAAATCAAACATGGAAAATAATAATAAAATATGTAATTACATTGACTGAATCTTGTTTTCAGTTTGGACTGCTATTTCTCATATGGTTTTGTTAGAAATGCATTTCTAGGTTAAATGAAGTGCTGAAAAGAGGTTTTGGAAAACAGACTTCAGACTGCCGAAAGAACATTTAAGGCTCATCTCCAAATTAAAGATATTTGATTTATATAAAACAGTTTTGTTGTAGGGGAATTGGAAACTTGAGAGTAGTGAGTGTCCATAGACCGTCTCAGAAAATATTAATAGGAATAGAAATTAATAGGAAACTTGTAAATCTAAACTAGATTTTTAATGTGATATATTAATATTAATTGTTTCAAAAGATATGTACAGTGCTGGCTTATATGAGAAAATATTTTAGCTGCAAATATGTGAAAATCATTTGGCCATATATGAAGGAATGCTTTTTGTTTTTTTATATATATATTGTTATGTTTATTATAGGCAACACATTTATTATGTTCAGTTGTATCTAGAAGGAAGTACTTTTGAATAAATTGTGTGTGTGTGTGTGTGTGTGTGTGTGTGTGTACATTTTCGAATCAATGTTGACTCCCAGCAGCTGTCTAGACAAGTCTCTCAAGCTTTTCTTGGCAAGATTTCAGACGTGATTTGCATTGCCTCTTTTTCTATGGATGAGATAGAGTGACTGGTCAAACTAGCTTTTTAATCTAAGGCAGGACTAGAACCCGCAGTCTCCAGATTTCTAGCCTGGTGCCTTCACCCCTACACTAAACTGGTTCTCTGTTTTGGGATAGGGAAGGATACTTCATTTTTGTTTTGTTTTTGCTGTTGTTTTTAAATGCTAGAGACAGGATAATAGTCAGAAAAATCCCACATAATTACTTTAACGAAATGTAACTGATCAAAAATAAAAAATATTTGGGCTTGTCCATCCTTTACATAGCAGTGAAATGCGGTTTTCTTACCTTCCTCTTCAGAGAAAAAAGAAAGGCCTGTAAGAGAAGATATTATAGAAACTTTAGGAATACTAACTTGAAATTATGACTTCAAGTATCTTTAAGGAAAATAACAGACTACAGTAATCAACACCTTTTCCATAAATAAGTAGTACTATCATCTTTTACAATATGATATTCATGTCTTCTTACTTATTATGTTGTAGATTTCCACAATCATTTAAAAAAGTCTATGAATTTTAACATTTCTTTGTATGCCTACCTCTTCAGAGTTAAGCTATGGTTAATTATTTATTCATATTATTTACATTTATTTATATGGTCAGTCGTCTCACTAATTCAACAGTGAACATCAAATATAATATTAAAAAAAAACACTATAAGGATTAACCAAAACACAAAGTAACAGCCAAACTGTAATGGGAAGAAGAAACCAAACCTTGAAGAATATGACAAAGAGACACAACGAAGATAATGGCCAAATAAAAAAAAATCAAATCTGGACCAGAACTGTAACCTGAGTACTGTAAGCATCTCAGGCAAGACCCTCCCTAGTTCTCATGAAGATAAAGGGATGGAGGGGGGAAGCATATTCAGAGTTGCAAGA
>JANHFO010003453.1:96638-107592 GCA_032468095.1 Pareas carinatus | reverse complement strand
TGCTTCAGCTGGCCATGCAATTTGTAAACCAACCTGTAGGGTTACTTAAAGGGATCACCACCCGTATAACCCTAACATGGGGCAGCCTGCCTGACCGCATAATCTTTCGCCAGAGGAACCACTGTAACCATTAAAGCGTTCTAGCTCAACTTGCTTCCGCCTCGTTCCTACGAACCGCTGAATCCAACAAACATGACAGGTGCAGGGCTGCAATCAAAGGTCTGCCAGTTGTTTTGTGTGTTTGTGTTGTGTGTGTGATGCACCTTTAAAAATGGGCGGAGTTTCTATTACAACATTGTGATAATCATTTTGACAGTTTGGTCATATCCTGTGGAGTCCTCTGATTCTATTAATGAAGTTTGCTTTTCAAGAACACAATACTGGTATTTTTTTAATAAAAAAGCAGATATAACAAAAATTCTTCTTTCAAACTTTTTCTTTGTCTGAAAAACCTACCTCTTTCTGTATTTACTGGGAAGATGTGTGACTTTGCTAATTGTTGTATATTTGAGTCCACTTTCCCTGCCCTGTGTAGGTGGCTTCTTTACTTTCTTTGCTTGTGATTACTTAAAAAAACTTTTATAAGATATGCAGACTAAGTCAGGATGTAGAAGAAAAGGAGGATAATAGGCTCCAGCAATTAAAGAGTTTTAGTCCAGTTTATTACTGAAACAATTTGCCAGAAAATGAACCAAAAGCACTCTTCAGGTTCCTACATACATTTCTTTGAGTATCCAAAGAAAAATTTCTTATTTGTTTGCATGTGTATTTATTTTCCCTTTTTGCAATTGCCTTCTTTTTCTTGTCAATTAAAATATTGTATTTTGTCATTAATCACAGTATGACGTTATTTCATTTAATTACATGCCCATGTCTGTTGAAGTGTGTAATTAAGATTTTTAACAATTCATTATGAATCTCTGAGCCTGCAGTGAGCAAAAACAAAGCCATAAGCTAAGTGATTGGGTTATAAAAACAATTGAGAGGTTTTAACAAGCTGGATAATGAGGATTCTTTACCTCTTTATGAAAAAGGTTGTTGACTAGATTGGAATTGGAAAAAAAAAATCTGAAGAAAGCAATGGCAAGCTTCCATACAGTTGCCCCACAAAATGCCTGGCTTTTTCATTAATAGTCACCAGGAGCTGCACTCTGTTCAAGACAAACTTCACTTGTTTTGTATACATTGCATGCAATCAAAAATATTTCTTTTGTTGAAACCCTTTGTTGAGAATAATGGAGGCCTTTGTGAATTCTTTACTATGTCTGATACTAAAGAAGGAATTAATGAAGACATGTAACTGATGATTTCTCAATTCTGAGAAATATTTCTCTTTTCTTTGAAGAGAAAAATTTGAACTAATAATTTCCCATGTCCTTTAGAAATTCAGAGACCTAGAGGGCTATGCTATGCAGGAAATCATCCATCCATCCATCCATCCATTCATCCATTCATCCATCCATGCATCCATCCATTCATTTATTAGCTGCCCAGCTCCAGAAAGGCTCTGTAGTAGATAACTTTTGCTATCATATTTCACATTGATGATCTCATTTGAAAATTTCTCTAACATACCACAGTTTAGAACTACTATGAATGCTTTTAAATGGAATTCTCTTTGATTAGAGTCTCATTTAGTTTGGAAAATTACATTAGGTGCAGGAATGAACAGATTAGCTTAAAAATTAAGGCTGCAAGGTAGTTAAGGGGCTTAATGATTTTGTGAAAATAGTAACTTTAAACATATTTTAGATGTTTAGTAGAAGTATTATTTAAAGTTGTTTCAGAGGTAAATATTTTGACTGTATTGCAGCGTAAAATTGAACCCTTAGCAGAAGTTATCAAGTTCTTTAGGTAATGGACAGCAATACATTATTTTGCTTGATGTGGGTTTATGTTGAACTCTGATTCTAATAAAAGTTTGATTTGATGTTATGAGTGCTGATTTTTAAAAAGTGAAGAAAAAAAATTAAACCACTGTAATCTCAGAGGACCTCATGCAACACAAAGTCTTGTAATTGTTGGCTGTTTTTGAGATTTTCAACCACTTTTCTATTTTTAGGGTTCATGGCTGACACCTAGTGGTACCAGAGGTGCTTAAATCTCTGGGTTTTTTTTGCACATTCAAAATTAGAAAATATCCTAATGAACTTATTATCTAATAACACTAAAGTGTTCTTAAGTAGTATAGATAGTGGCAGAAGGTAGGAGGGTCTCTGAGCCACTTCTGGCTAATCAATTAAAACAATTAAGCTTTTCCAATCTTTCTTCCAACTGAGAAAAAAACAAACCTTGATAGAGCAGTTATAAAGATGTAACCATGGGGGGAATATTTACTTACAATGATTTGCTGCCATTTATTATAATGGATTGGATAATTCACATTTTAAAGGAAGTTTCAGCACAATTTAAGCAGTTTGGTATAATTGAATTGTGATTAACAGTTCTGTATCCCACACTTACAGCTTTTCAATAAAGTAGAAAAAGAGATTTTACTCTGAGGAAGAAATAATAGAAAAGAGATGATGGAGCAGTTTTATTAACTACAGATTCCATCATCCTTGGATTTAACCGATGCGGTATGCATCATTTTCCGCTAAAGATAACTTTATTTATTTCAGTTTTCTGGTTAAAAAAAAAACCTTTACATTTATTTTTAAAATCTGTGTGTTGTTTGCAACCTTGATAAAGGAAAGGTCAGACTGACTTTTTAGATTTGGGTCTTACCTGGAAAAGAGTTTGGACTATTGTAATGTGCTCTTGAATAGTATCCGGAAGAAGGCAGTGGTACAGGCAGTTACGTCTGCCCCTAGAACAGCATACATCGCACCTCTCCTACGCAAGCTGCATTGGCTGCCAGTTTGTTTCTGGCCCAATTCAAGGTACTGGTTTTTACCTTTAAAGCCCTTCATGGCATGGGACCAGGTTCTGAGGCACCTCTGCTCGATTACACCAGCCCGTCCCATTAGATCTGTCAGAAGGACATTCTGTGAAAACCATCTTTGAGGCACTTACATTTGATGGGTCCCAGGAGGTGGGCTTTCTCTGCATGGCACCTGCCTTGTGAAACATTCTAACCCCCCTCCCTCAAAAAAGGAAGTCAGGTTAATTCCATCCCTGCTAGTGCTTGGGAAGGCCCTCAAGACCTAGTTATATCATAACCATAAGGATAGTTTCTTCCCTCAAGTCATCAACCTACTAAACAGCTGACTTACAGGACAGTTTTAGTGCGGAGAATGTTTTTGCGACAGGATGAAATGGTTTTTTTGTGGCATGGTGTCCACACTTTATAACATGATGACATGATGAATGTTACTTACTTTATGACTATGAATGTATTTTATGCTTATATACACAATTGATTATGCCTATATATGCCTATATATATATATACAAATGATCGTGATTATGCTTATATATTCAAATTGTCTATGAATGTATCTTGAGTGTATTCTTGTCATGTATGTATGTAGGTATTGAGACAAATTCCTTGGGTGTCCTGACACACATGGCAAAATAAAAATTCTGATTCTGAAAATAAAAATTCTGATTCTGATTCTTATTCTGAAATTTGAAGTCACAGGAAACTGGTGACATTTCATGGTAGCTCCTTTAATATGAGTAACACCTGGTTGCGATGTATCTCCCCATTTGAATACTGTAAATTTTTAATTATATTTAAATTTTTAATAATGATTGCCCATTTTTATAATGAACATATTTATTATCATTGTTTCTATATTGTTGTTTTATTTGATTGTCGTTTGCTGCCTCAAGTCACTTCTGGTAAGCCAGGAGGCTATATAAATTTGGTACATTAAAAAAATAAATAAAGCGGATCCCAGTTCAAAAGGATTTTAGATAATTTTACTTTATTTTTCCTTTTATGGAAAAGAGGAATAGATTTTTCAGCCTAGATAATAAAGAAATAGCTTGGTGGAAAATTCTTAGCAATTATTTAGTAAGAAAAAGGACATAGGATTGCAATTTCTTGGAATTTCTGGTGAGTCTTACTAAAAAAAAAAGACAAATATATTTTTTTCATTCCTCAGTAGTAAAATTGTTTATCTGAAGTCTCCCTCTCTCCCCAAAAAATCTGCAGATGGAGACACCCCCTCCCATTTGAGAACAAAGTCCCCAGTCGCTGGAATGTAATCCAAGAAAAACAAATACTACAAAGCCTAGTAACAGGAGGATGTCTTTTGAGCTTGTTTTTTTGTGACCATCTTGGCTCCTGGAGAAAAGGGGGTCCCCAAAACATGTGTATCAGCTGGATACACCCTTTGTACTGAGTTTCGGTCTGTTTAGCCAGATGTCTTCCCAACAGGGACAAAGAAAAAAAACAGACCGTGCCTTATAATAAGCCAGGAAACAGAAAAGTGTGTCTACTGAAAGAAGGCTCATTGTGATCCATCTGACATTTATTAAGGGTTGTTTAAGTCAGCAGGGAGAAATGTGCAGCATCCGGAAGTGACCCGGAGCCTCTGGTATGTTCAGCCAGTGCCAAAGATTTGGAAGCAGCCCATCATGAAAACCGAGTGCTCAGATTAAATAAGAAAGGACACAAACCAAACCAATATCCACAGATAGAAGTCCAATGAAGACTAAACTCGGTTTTCCATAATTTAGAATACAATCGCTTCAAAAGCATAGAATAGTCTTACGGCTTTTTAATTTGCTAATGAATACTGGGAAATTCTCTGTGCAGCTTTTCCCTCCTAACAAAAAACTTCACTCAGGGACTAAAGCCCTCATCAAGTTTCACTTACATTCCGTTCATTTTACTTCCAGAGACGATTCATTTTACTTCCAGAGACGATTCAGGACTGAGATATTTAATTTTAACAGGAGCAAATAAAAGTAACAGCCAAAAATATGAGACAATACGTGACTGTAAGAAGGGCACTTTGTGCCCTGCTGCAATTTATTTGGCCAAATTAGCATATATTCCATTGCTAAAGTTTAGTACTATTGTTTTGGGTTGGTCAATTCTGAATTTCTTTTAACTGTTAGGTAAGTAGTTAACTTATATTTTGAATGCTCTAAGTAGAACAGAAACTTTTCTGAAAAGTCCAGTTCTAGGTAAGACCCATAGAAGGCATGTTTCTTATTTCTACTTGCTTGAATCAAAACTCCTATTCATAAGATTTTTTAAAAAATGTGTTGTGGTGTTTTTTCATTTGGGAACCTGAATATTTTAACAGCAATGTAAAGGATAGTAGTTTAGCATACATTTTTAGGTGAATGAACAAGTGCAAAAGATTAGGGGACTATCTATAATTCAGGGATCCTCGTATGAATTCACACATGATCTATACTTAAGGGTGATGGGTAGTCTAGAAATATGAAATATAAATAAATAAAATTACATGCATGCAGTATATACATTGAACATTACGTATGAATAATCATCTCTCTCAATAGACAGACAGACTGACTGTCTGACTGAACTTGCATTGAATATAATGCACGACCGGCTCTTATCAAATCAATAAATTAACTGATTATGGGTTATCGGTAAACCATATTATGCAGACTTGCAAATAAAAATCTTCAGATTAACTAATTACAGAAGAATTAAATATAAAGAGGAATCTAAATTCTTAATTTTATTTTGTAGGTATTCAAGAAGGAACACAATGCACCAAATGTAAAAGTAACTGGGCGCTGAAATTTTCTATCGTACTTTTGTATATATTATGCGCCTTGCTAGCAATCACAGTAGCCGTCTTGGGATACAAAGGTAAGTTTCATGTCTATAATAATAACAGCTTCATATTGAGTCCAAGAAAAATTGACCACAAGAAAGCAATTGGTTAATTAAATCAGTGTGATTTCAGAATATGTCACAGACAAAAGCAGAAAGTAATTATTCTTATTATTTTCCACGGTAGCCTATCAGTTAATTTCTCATCCTAAATAATTACTTAAATAGGGTAAGATTATCAATCCCAGATTATTAAATCATAAAAATGCAAGCAACTCTTAAAGTTTGGGAGAAACAAAGATAGTTGCTCCTTGCCATCAATCTATTTCATACATTGATCTTTTATAATGTTACTGTATTTGGGGAACAGGCTTGTCACAGAAGCTCAGTCTTTCAATTACATTTCACTGATTTTTCTTCAAATATAGCTTATTAATTAATTTGAGTTTAAGGACTGGGTGGATACACACAGACAACATGGATAATATTTAAACATCAATAGTAATGGGAAATCTGAATGTGTAAGTACTCTGTGTATATTACTGACCTTTTGAAAGAAGGTAATATATGCAGGTAAATAGCATGTTAGCTTTTCATTTTGCATAGCATTTAGAAAAGCAAGGTTCACAGTGTACTTGTGGCATTCTGGCCCAAAATGCCAAAACTGGCAGGTACTCCCCATACCGCAGGCAGTCCTCAATTTAACAATGATTTGCTTAGCAACTGCTTGAAATGGTACTGAAAAAAGTGACTTATGACAGGTCCTTGTATTTATGACCACTGTAGCATATTCACAGTCACACACAATCAAAATCTTGTTGCTTGGAACTGGCATGTATTTACAATGGGGTCATGGGATCACCATTTGCCACTTTCCTTGCCAGCTTCCAACAAGCAAAGTCAATGGCGGGGAGGGGAATAGCTGAGTTCATTTCACAACCCCATGATTCACTGAACTACTGCAATGATTCAGTTAACAACCATGGCAATAAAGGTCATAAAATCGTGTGAAGCTCACTTAACAATCGCCTTGCAGATCAATGGAAACTCTGCTCCCAATTGTGATAAGTCAAGGATCACCTGAATTAGCTAGGGATGCTACATTTGATATGAGTACAACTAGGGCTGATAACCCTTATCTATCTTAGTAAAAATGCATTATGTAAAATCCTGAATTGACTAAAGCCATAATGGGTGGTTTGAAAAAGAAAACAAATATATTATATATTGTGAGTCTAAAAGAAAGGGGAAGGATGAAGTGGATCTGACTGAAGGAGCTCTGACCTCATGAAATAGAATGGATGAATACATGAACCAAGTAAAATACACGTCAGAAAGTATGCAGTGACATTATGAAAATTGTTATGGGAAAGTAAGAATCATATATTGATCATAATTACATGTTAATGCTCTGGTAAATGATAATAAATAATGATTTTAAAAGAGAGAGGGATTATTTCTGGAAAAATTGCATGATGTTATGACTGAATGTGAATCAGGAAAAAAGAATTCTGCTAGTTGACGTGAACTGGGACAAGATAAGTGAGTACAGAATGTGTGCTAAATACAGATGGACCGAATATGAAAGAGAATGGTATGAAAAAAGGGTGTCGAGTAAGGCAAGGAATGAGTTGCTGAGTTAATATATGTAGAAAGAATGACTGGATCAAGGGAAAAGGAAAGACTGAAGAAGTCTGGTTAGATGAAGTTAATGAAGTCTTGGAAAAAGTGAGAGGTGAGAAGTTTAAAGAACAAAAGACAGTGTAGGAAGCAGCTTATGGAAAATATAGAAAGGTATAGAGAACGTGTTGGTGGTAAGATAGTTTTGGCAATCTTTTCTTTTCTTTTTCTTATTTCATACCATCACTTTTATTTGGCATATTATTCCTTACCCTTTTCTGTATTTTGTGATAATTTAACTGAAATATACTAATGTGATGACCAGCTCCAGTATCACAGTTGCCTTCCCAGAAACTCTTCTTAATCTACAAAATCTATAAGACATTCAACACTATAACCAAATAATTATGTAAATTAATCTTGTAGAAAATAATTTTAATTCTCATCGTTTATATGAAGCCTTTATGAGAAGGGTTAGTGCCAGAATGGTCTTTATTTATATTATTAAATGCCATGAGAATCTAGCATAAAATATTTGCTAAAGTGTGAAAAAAATATTTTAACTTTCAAAAGCACTATTTCAGTATATTATGCACTCTCCGAAATTTCTTAGCCTATTTTGTAAAAAAAAATATCTCTTTCTCCAGCAACAAAAAAATAATTTTCTGTTTAATATTTGGCTTTTGTTTGTAAATTTTGTTTATATGGGTAGTGCTTGATTTACGGCCATACCTGAATTCAGCAATTATGATCATAATTTGTGATTGGTCATAAAACAGGTCAACACATGACTGTCTGAATGTTACTTTTTTTGCAAGATAGTTAAACCAAGATGGCAGTAATAAAAAGAACATGGCGGCCATAAATCAAACATGGAGGTCATAAGTGAATGCCGTGATTGATAAGCAAATGTATTGTTTGCCATGGTGAGGGTTTTTTGTCACAAACTGGAAGCAAATGGCGGTTTCCAGCAAAAACATTGTAAATGGCAATTACGTTACTGAGGTATGTTGCAAACATCATAATTGCAGACTGATTGCCGAGCACCCAAAACGTGGTGACCAGATTATGAGAGGTGGTGCCATGCACCACAACTTCAAACACAGGTCATAAGTATATTTTGGAGAGGGGGGAAGGGTTCTGACATAACTTAGAACAGTCACTAAAAGAGCAGTAGAAAATCAAAGACTATCTCTACAGCACTGTCAAATTCTGCCTTATTAAAAAAAACCAAAAAAGCGCTATATTCAATGAAGCATTGAGTGTGCTTAAAGTCATCTCATTGTGAGGTGGGGGTTTTCTTTGCCTTTTTCTATCACATCTTCATCCAAATGTAATTGTCTAGGGTTTTTTATTGAACAGCTTTGCATTGTGTATTTCCATGAAATACTGCCTGTGACTTAACCCTATAGTTAATATGGTCTGAATTTTCATTCCATATAGTGTTGAATTACATCTTTTAATCTTTTATCGATATTGATCACTGCTAAGGCATTGTTTTCTTTTGTTCTAGTTGTAGAAAAAATGGACAATGTTTCTGGTGACATGGAAGATTCACGCCAACGGTGCAGTGACAAACTTTCAGAAGTTAAAAGTGATTTAAAGAAACTGGGTAATTAATACGAACTGATTAAGTAAATGGTGACATTATTATGCCTTTATCATAGAAACCATCAACATACTAAAACTGGAACCAGTAGTACTTATTTTACAGTAGCTAGTTGTAGATTCCTTAAAATATTAGTTTAGTTTGTTAATGGTTCATCTTTAAGCTTTCAAACTCTGAATCCTGCACTTTATACAGCACTATACTGAGTAAATGCATATACAAATTGTGCATTTACTCACTATAAGACATCTACTAAACCTAATCAATCTCTGGAGTAAATGGGATATTGACAAACACAGTTTTCAGTCTTCTGGAAACATACAACAGGAGACATTTTTTCTTGTCTGAGACCATGGTGAGCATCAGATAGTGAAAACAGATGGTGCTAATCTAGATTTACTGGTGGTCTCTCAATAAAACAGAATTCATATACTTTTTGCATGCCTTTGATTTTCTATGTTTCAGTGACCTTCCACCAGCTTTGTAAATAGAAATTAGTTTGTGTTTCTTCAGAGCTTCCCAACACAAACTGATGTTCATAAGCAGTTCCCTAAATATGTTTGTTTATGCATTGGTTTATTCTTCTGTTTATAATGAAATAAACTCTATTAAACTGTTCTTCTGATAAGTAACAAATGTGAACTTTCTGCTTCTTTCAGATTATCAAGCTGAAGAGAAAGCTATGAGCACAAACACAGAGCTTTCGAGTTTCAAAGCTGATATCCTAGCTCTACGCCAGCAACTGCATGAGATTTCAGAGAAAACTGCAAAGAACAAAGATACAGTGGAAAAGTTACAAGAATCTGGTAGCATGTTAAATGACAGGCAAAATCAAATGAATGGTGTTTTGGATAGCAACTCTTTCATGATCGACAATATTAACAAAACTCTTCAGGCTTACAATGGCTACATTAGTGATCTTCAACAAGACACAAGTAACATTCAAACAAGCTTACAAAGTCAAACGCACTCACATAATGTTGCTATACTGAATCTAAGTAATCTTAACCAAACACAGGTTCAGCAAAGAAATCTTATCAATGCATTGCAGAGATCAGTGGATGACACAAGTCAGGCTATCCAAAAGATCAAAAACGACTTTCTAAACCTTCAGCAGGTTGCCCTCCAAGTACGGAAAGATACTGATTGGCTTAAAGAGAAAGTGCAGAATTTGCAAGTATTAGCAGCTAACAATTCAGTTATGACCAAAGCTAATAACGATACCCTTGAGGATATGAACAGTCAGTTAAACTCATTCAGTGGACAGATGGAGAATATCACTACTATTGCTCAAGCCAATGAACAAAGTTTGAAGGATCTCCAAGATCACTATAAAGAATATGAAAACAAAACATCTGCCAAATTTAGCAAGCAAGAAGACCGATTTCATAGCTTTGAGACAGATATTGTCAGCATTATTAGTAATATTAGCTACACTGCCCATCATTTACGGACACTAACCAGCAATCTCAATGATGTCAGGACAACGTGCACAGATACTCTGAGTAAGCACACGGATGAGCTGACTTTTATGAACAACACATTAACAAATATTCGCTTTGATTCTACTACTTTAAGATTGCAGCAGGATGTGATGAGGACGCGGTTAGATATTGAAGTAGCCAATTTATCAGTGATAATGGAAGAAATGAAGCTGGTAGATTCTAAACATGGCCAGCTGATTAAAAATTTCACAATACTGCAAGGTAAGAAATATATTGGATGACTTTTCCAAAATATATATTGGTATGTGTTTTTCAAATTGCCTAGGGTACCTCAGGTTACCAGCTCCATATGATTTCAGAAGCATTGTAGGAAAATATATGGTGACTGTATCACTCCACTTCCTGGCTTTCTGCAAAGTTGGGAGCAAAAGAAATAGAAGGGAATAGAATAAGTCTTATAGGAAGAGGGGAAAGTGACAAAAGGAACAGTAGTGACAGAATAAATAAATAAATAAATAAATAATTTTATTTATACCCCGCCCTTCTCCCGAAGGACTCAGGGCGGCTTACAGG
>JANHFO010003453.1:86312-96538 GCA_032468095.1 Pareas carinatus | reverse complement strand
TCCGAAGGTCGGAGATGATACGTATCGCGGGAGGGAGGTCATTCCAGAGGGTGGGCGCTGCCACAGAGAAGGCTCTCTTCCTCGGAGTCGCCAGCCGACATTGTTTGATTGGCGGCACCTTGAGGAGGCCCACTCTGTGGGAGCGTGTGGGTCGGCGGGAGGTATCAGTTGGCAGAATGCGGTCCTGCAAATAACACAAGTTTTTTTTTAGAGTTACTCTTTTCTCATATCAATAATATTTTAATCTTTATATGTCTTCCAGGATCACTGTTGTGAGAGAAATGTCGCCATATAAATTGTTTAAATAAATACAAATTTAAAATGTCAAGCAAATTGTTAATAACAGTCACGTAACCCTAAAACAGTTATACATTCTACATATTGCATTTACTATTGTATTGTATTACTGCTATTTACAGTTTAGATTGACTTAGAGAAGTGGTTCTATTTTCTTTAAAATTAGATTTATAGGTGTTTCTGTGTCTTATAATTCATTAATATAAATTTGTTAATCTCAGAATCATAATTTTCAGAACATTGTTGAAGGCTACACAATATATCTTTGATTAATAAGGCACAAGGATTTTATTTACAAACAGTATAAATAATACTTGAATTTATTCCTGAACATTTCTGTTCATCGACATAAATCATTAAATGTTGATATTTGAGCTGAACTGAAAGTCAAGCTTGCAAGTTTCATTGAGCAGATCTATACATTGTAAGACATATTTGTTTGAGAGATTTAGGTCTGTAACAATGATGTGAATTAAAAAAACATTATACATATGCAAAATACAACTTAGTGTGACAAAATATTATTGTCCTGTTCGTACACTGTGCTTTGCTTCATTGAAGTGAAGATGGAACCTGATGAATTGTTCTTTAATGAAACAATCTGGGTGATTTCTAAGACAAAATGTAATAATTGAATGAATTAATACCACTTGTCTAAGATGCCAATTTCTAGTAAGGAGAGCAACACTATATTGTATTAGTTGTTATAACATTATTCCCCAACAGCTTAATTTAAAAAATAGCTGCAAGATAAAATTAGTCTATTATATATCTGGCTTTATGTGACATTTTGGTTTACTGATTATGATGAAGTATCTTAGAATTATAGATGAAAACTGTTAATTTAGGTTATCAAGTCTGCTCCTCCAAGCAGGAATCCAAATTAAAGCATCTATGGCAGATATTTATTTGTTAGATTTATATCTTTCCCTTTACTTGAGGTATATGTAGCACTTTTTATTTCATTTTCCCCACAACTATACACTGAGGTACTGAGCTGACTGACTGGCCTCAAAGAACCCAGGAACTTCAGTACCTAATGCTGAAATTGAATTTGGGTTTTACCCAGTCCTCACTCAACAACTTAACAACTACTTCACATGACATCCCTTTTATAGGTATGTTCAAGAAGAATAAAATAATTTTTGGGCACTACTTGTCTAGAAAGCTGGTTCCAGTAACAAATCATTCTTATTGTTAGGAAGTTTTATCAACATCTGCCATTTTGTTATTTGTATTCATTATTTTTTTATCAGGCTCTCCAGAACAACAGAGGAAAGTTTAGTATCCTTCTGTGTAATATCCAATGTGAAGAGTGCTATAAGATTCCCACTCAATCTTTTCTCATCAAGGCCAAACATTCTTAGCTCCTTCAATCTCTCTTTATAGCAGAAGTCCCTAACCCCTGGTCCCTGGATCGGCACCAGGCTACAGAATGCCAGCAACTGGACCGTGCAAACAAGCCACGCCCCAATCACAAGATGCAGGCAGCATGCAAAACCACGCCCCCACCAGTCCGTGGAAAAATCTTTTCCCATGGAACCAGTCCCTGGTGCCCAAAAGATTGGGGGCCACTGCTTTATAGAACTTGGTTTCTAATCTCTGGTTGTCCAATTCACTTGAATCCTTTTTAAAGAGTGGTGTCCAGAACTGGACAAAATACTCTAGGTGGGACCGCCAATGGAAAGAAAAGGAAGCAATATTTGCCATGATTTGAAAACTATATTTGATGCAGCCTAAAATTGCATTTTCCTATTTGCATTCATATATACCGTAATTGACTCATACTCAAAATACAATCAACTATTATTCCAAGTTCTTTTTCAGTACTGGTAAACCAGCTATTCCCTATCCTGTAGTTCAGCATTTGAATTCATTTTCTAAATGTATAACTTCAAACCTGTCTCTCTTAAATTGCAGCCTATTAATTTCAGCCTATCTGTCTAACCTATTATTTTGAATCTTATTTTAACCTTCCAGGGAAATAGATGTCCTGTTCTCTTCTGTGCCATCTACAAATATTTTAAGTGTTCCATTTATCTCCTCATCCAGATAGTTAATAAAAACGCTGAATACTCATTCCATTGATGAGTCATCACTAAAGTATTATTTACAACTCATCTTTATATACTTAATGCTTATACCTTCCAGTTAGCCTACACTCAACTAAACTTGCATTCTTGATGGATAAGACTCAGATGCTCTTGACTTGGTGGAAGGTGAAATAATTTTATCTTATTAACAGGACTTTCCCCCCAGTCTTCCTATGATAAAAGATCATTGCATTAGGCTCCAAGTAGTTAGGCAGAACTTCCTGACACGGCCTAGCGTACATACGTGTGCTGCGTCTTAGCTCTTAACAGGAACTTTTCCCTTTAGCCCAGTTACTAAAAAGGACTTTAGACTCCTTGTGTTGGCCTCTGACACATGGGGAGAGATTTAATGAAAAAATGTAAACTATTCCAGGAGCGGAATTTTTGTCATTATACTGAAAAGCATAGTGAAATATATGAAGGTTTTATATTAAATCACCCAAGTGTTAAAAGGAAAATACTTTGGGCCAGTCATTCTCTCTCAGCCCAACAGGGTTGTCGTTGTGGGGAAAATAGGAGGAAGAAAGGAGTATTAGTAGGTTCATCACCTAGAGTTGTTTATAAAGATAATAAAAGTGGGATAAAATAAAATAAATAAAACAAATAAAAGTAGGGAACATACATCGTGTCTGAACTGATCTTTAGTGTTTGGTATCATTTGCTGTATTTCATATATATATATTGTCAATCATTATTGGTGTTCTATTTTCTTCTCCATTTCTAAATGTGTAGAAATATAAATGACAAAGTTTCTATGATTTATGCTTTTTCACTGCTCTATAATCATATATATTGCATTATAAATATGTTGTAAGTAGAATGTCACTGTCTGCAAAACAGCCCAATGTTGTGAAGAAACTTAGCAAAAGGTTTTTTTTCTTATAAGTGGAACTCTCTTTTTTTGACAACTTCATGAAAATGAGATATTTTTTATTTAGTGCAACTTTCAAAAACTGACAGTTTCTTTTCAATTTCAATTCTCTCTTTTTGAGCTCTCTAGATATCTTCATCATCTAGAGAACATGAAAAGATCTAGAGATTTTTAAAGCTTTTCTAATAGTTTTAATACTTTTAAATGTTACCTAATTCAATTTTTCTTTGAACATGAATTTTCTAACAGTTCCACCATTTTTAAAACTTTCTTGTATAAATATCTCTCTCATAACTTGTAAAGTTAATCAAATTTGCTTTGTTCAGCTTGTGACGGTAATGAATAGAAAAGCAAGGAAAAATTAAAATATGGGCATTGAATCACCATCACAGTTGTTTACAATAACAAAAATATAAATATGAAGAATGCTTGATAAGATTTGGAAGATTCTTTAATGGAGCACTGAATCATGTAAACAAATTAAACAACCTAAACAAATTTGAGCAATTTCTTTAATCTTTTAAGGAAGCTGTAAACACTTATTTAAAATAAAATCATCTTGTTTTAGTTTTCTGTTGACTTGTCTTGTGATAAAGTCACACTTGTACATTAAGTTTTCATGAGTTCTTTGGAAGAGCCCAGTATTTTTACAAATATTTAAAAACTGATTTAAATCTAAAGTGCAAATATGTTCTTAGTATTAAGGGTTACTGCAGTTCACTATTTTGTTATATTAGATTATTTCATTATTCTTCTGGCCTTCTCCACATATTCATGTTGTTGTAGGTCCTCCAGGTCCAAGAGGGTCCAAAGGTGACAGAGGACCTCAAGGCCTTATTGGACTTAATGGGCCCAAGGGACAAAAAGGAGACAAAGGTGAATCAGGACCTCCAGGACCTCAAGGGGAAAAGGGGCCAAGTGGCCCATCTGGACCTCCAGGTGAAAAAGGCGGAAAAGGTTCCAGAGGTTCACCTGGATCTAAAGGCCAGAGAGGTTCACCTGGGAAGACTGGGCTGCCTGGTCCTAGTGGAGATCCAGGGCTCCCTGGACCACCGGGCAATGATGGACCCCCAGGCCCACAAGGCCCACCTGGACCTCCTGGTCTTCAAGGAGCTGTTGGCGAACCAGGGATACCTGGGGCTCGTGGATTGTCTGGTTTTCCAGGTATATCTGGACTACGTGGTCTTCCCGGTGAGCCTGGTCCTCCTGGACTGCCAGGCCCAGGAATAGCTATGGCACTACAAAGTGAGATTAATGGTAAGCTGTTAACAAACCCACTCTCTGTCTGCATGCTTCACTGTATATTTATTACCAATGTATAAAAGCATGGTTTGCAACTATGTTGACTATTGGATTGGATTGTACTCTCTGTACATATTGCAATGAAGGTTTATCTGTTCAAGCCTCCAACTAGCATGAAATGAACATCATGGTTTTTATACTCATGGCTTCTAAGAAGGTACAGGAAAGCCATTCCTACTCTCTCTCCCCCCTCAGAATTCCTCACATTCTGTTTTGGGGCAGTTAGTGCATGGATGCAGCCATTTAATCTATTACCGCCCTGAGTCCGTGAGGAGAAGGACGGTATAAAAATCTAACAAAATAAATAAAATACATTACCTAGAAAGATGGTCTGGGACCATGAAACACATTTTTCTTTTGTCTTTCTCACTCACTTTCTAATGCTTCTCTTTATAGTGTTACTAAGACAATAAGTGATTTTGACCCTTGATATAACTTGTGGCATTTTGTACTATGATATAAAAACATTAGAAGCTCAAGGCGACCCATTCTTCTTCTCCATGTTTTAATTTATTTCTCTCTTCAACTGATATCTACATTCAGTGATATCTAAAGTTCATTGAACAACCTGACTTTTCATTGCACTTTCTTTTTCCTTATTTTTTAATCCACGAAATTATTTCTACATCACTGTAGAACCCACATACATATAGGCCGTATAACGATTTGTTCCTTGTAATAAAGGGGAAAACAAAAGTTATATGTAAAAAGTGGGCACAATATGATATATCTCCAATACTGATATTAAAACATGATAAGTAATTGTGTAGGATTGTTCAAATCTCATTGTTAATATTTGTTTCAATTTTTGCTTGTAAAGTTACCTCAGAATTGTATTAGAATGGTTTTGATACATGGAAAAAATTCAGATGCTTTTCAAAACTTATCCTGCAAACATATTGTTAAACTGAGCCCTTTTTTCTTGATGGCAAACTAGAAATGATTTGAAAGCCAATTCGATAGAAAAAGATGGCTGCAATTATCAATGATGGTCATTCCATTTCAACAATATTCTGAATAGATAATTAGTTTTTCAAATTGCTTGGCCCTTAATGTTATTCCAAATTATATCCAGTAGGGTTCTGAATGCTTCAAGAGTAAGTTAAAAGCGGTCTCTTGGGTTTGTCTTGAACTTGGTGTCCCCCTGATGCTTATTTAAAGCTGATGCATCTTTTCTCAGGCTTCTCCGTGTGTTTGAAAAAAAGATGCTGCTGTTTTAATAGGGACATTGATTTTAATGGATTGATTCTTAATATAGAGGCATCTCTTTTCAGGTGAAGTTTTCATTCTCATGAGTGTTTATTGCAAGTGTTTCATGTTACAGGTTGTCCTGTTTACTGGAAGAACTTTTCAGGCAACTGTTACTACTTTTCAAACGAAAGAGCCGTTTTTGAAGATGCAAAGCTTTTCTGCGAAGAGAAATCATCGCATTTGGTTTTCATTAATAGTAAAGAAGAACAGGTATAGAACCCCATCTAGCATGCTGTTAAGAATTAAATAGCAAAAAAGAGCAGGTACAAAACATATTTGTGCGCAAACATCTTTACTTCCAGCCATTGTCCAGTTGACAATGATTGAAGCTGAGTAGGTTAGACAAGACAGTCAGAAAGCATTTTATATGTTGCAGGATCCAATCTAGGTCTATCACTGGGACCAGAGGTTTAGTCTTCCGAGCTTTCAGACTGATGCTGGAGACCATCTTCAGGGAATTTCTCTCTCACCAGAACGTGTGTAACTAAAGAAGAATACTAAATCTCTAAGGGTCCCAACCCAGATTGGATCCTTCAACATCATCCTGGAAAACGTATATTTGCCTTCATTCGTTTTATATGTGTCTCATAAATACAAACATCCTACTAAAGATAATCAGGAGGGATGATCAGGGGATTGCGGTCTTACGGTAAAAAGTCAGCAAAAAAATACAAGTAGTCCTTATTTAGCAATTGCCTTATTTTTGTGACAGCTACGGTGGTGATGAAAATGTAATGTTGTAACCAATCCTTGCATTTATTTGCGGTAAAGCAAAGGAAAGCTGGAATAAGATTGTAAGCACAGCTGTAGTTTCACTAGCAACTATTTTGCTTAACAACCGAGTTGCCACTCCCAGTTGGCAGACTGGGAAGACCAAGCAACCCTTGCTATAGGAGCTTCCAATGCTTTTATCTAGGTTGAATGTTCTGCTGAAAAGCCATGTTGATTTTTCCTTCTCGAAATGGAGTGGTCGGATGCTGCCAGTTTGTTCAGAGCAGTCCATGAGAAGAAGAGGATCCATCATTCTTTCTTACTCCACCAATATTGTGGCACCTATGCCTGCCCCTCCCTCCCCCAAATTGGTTCTCTTTTTTAAAGCAAAATGCAGGCTAGGAGGTTGAGTCGACAGACGTGGGGGCAGGACTGGAAAAAGAATGAGTATCTTCTTCCTGTCCACTTTGTCATTTTAACAAACTGACATCCCCACCTGCCTATGCTTCACTACACGACAAAGGAAAGTTGAAAGCAACATAAGCAATATGTAGTTTTGCAGTATGAAGGCTAATAAAAGATGGTCTCAAATGACATCTTAAAAGCAGCGTGTGTGCAAATGTAAACCAGTGCTATCGTTGAGACTAATACTTCCAGCCCCAGAACTAGAAATAGTGAACTTCTAAACAGTCTTGCTGAAAATAAGGCAGCAGGATGCCATTCCATATGTTGAATTTTAATTTAAGTTATAAAAGAAACCCTTCCCATTCAGGCTCCAGGTTCCCTTCTCCCTAGCTTCACAGCCCAAACTGTTTATCCGTTTATTTGAAATAGTTATTTATTAGTCATCTTCAGATCTGATTCCAGGGCATCTACAGCTGCATCAAACATAATTAAAAAAACAGCATTTTGTATTTAGGCAGACAAATTTAAATGCTTGGTCAGCGCTTACTGAGCTGATGCTGTTTCCCCGAAAATAAGACCTACTTACAGTTTTGCCTCTTGCTGAAATATAAGGCATCCCCCAAAAATAAGACCTCCCCGATAATAAGGCCTCCCCTCCAGTGCAGCCAGAGCAGACAGGAAGTTCTTGGTGGAAAAATAAGCCATCCCCTGAAAATAAGACCTAGCGCATCTTTGGGAGGAAAAATTAATATAAGACAGTGTCTTATTTTCAGGAAAACACAGTAGCAGAAATAGCAAAAGAGAGAAGTATACATATCTTAATTATAATTCTGAATTGTTTTTGTTTTCTTTTATTATAACTATTTCAATGGAAATAACTAAATGGAATTAAATTAGACTAGTTCCAGCTTTTTTCCCATGAGGCAATATAGAAGATATTGTACAGCACATAGAAGAATTTTCTGTCCATTCTAGCATAACCTACATTCCATACCTTGCTATGTTTTCAGCCTTAGAAAGTCCTATCTACAGGTTGACAGAGAGACAAAAGAAATCCAACAAATTCTGTACCCTCTGAAACGGTGTCAGGGACCAGTATGATGCAGCTAGAAGTACTTTGAAGTTTTTATTTAGAGAAAAAGCTTTCCGCTACAACTTACAAAAAGTATTTCACCTGTGATGAATTATGACTTGTTCCATATTCATGGTATGAACATTATGTTTCCAAGTAATACATGCCCAATATTCTCTTTTTCTATCCATCTCTGTTCCATTCTGACTTACTCTACTTGTCCTTATGATTAAAATATCTTCAGGTTTGGTGAACAAAAAGTTTTAAAACTTTTCTAGCATTTACTCTTGGGTAGTACAATTCTTCAGTCATGAGATCTTGGAATTTGAATTGAATTTTGTTCATAGAGAATTTAGACCAGTATCTTCAATGCAGTGGGCTAAAGCGGTTGGACATCATCGTGTCTGGAGACTACCATATTGACTAGTTTGAATAGGAATGTTTCATTTCCATTTATTTCATAGGGAGAAGAAGAAGTTTTAATTTATCTGAAACAGATTATTGAGAATGAAATTATTTGTCTCAGAATTTTGACCATCCACCATCAAGTTGGTGTCAACTCCTAACAAACACATACACTCTGTACAGGATAAACTATCTACAACATGAGCCCTTCAGATTTTTCAATAGTGAGCCATCATTATGTAATCAAGTCCATCCACCTCCCTGTGTGGTCTTCTTCTTTTTCCCCTTTTTCCTTATGGTCTTGTGTTATAGATTTCATAAAAGAGTAGTCTTCAATAATATATCAAAAATATAATGATTTGAGCCTAGTCACTTACTCCCTGACGAAGAACTCGGGATTGATTGTTCTACGATCCATGTGTTTGATTTCTTGACTGTCTCTGCTATTCTTAAGATTCTCCTCCTACATCAACATTTAAAAGTATCAATACATTTTATATCCTGCTTCTTCAAAGTCCAACTTTTGCTTCCATAGAGTGAAATAGCAAAAACCATTGCCAGGACCAAGGTTAAATTTTCTGACAGAACAATTAATTAGTGGAACAACTTGCCTCCAAAAGCTGTTAATGGTCCAACACTGGAAGGTGCATTTTTTTGTGAAAAGAATTTTCATTTACAAACCAAACAAAACAAACACACGAGACAAAACAACAAAATAACAATGTACTTCAATAAATTGGTAAAAAGCAACCACCTAGTATATTCAAAGACTATATCTATTAATAGTATCTATTATATTTGCTAATACAATTTTACACCTACTCTTTCCATCTCTAGTGTATCTTCTTTATCTTTCAGTAATAATGTTAGTCTGTCCATTTTTGCACATTTCAGAATTTTTCTTGTTATTTCTTCATCTTGTATTATTTCTTCATTCTTCTAATTCTGCGCAAAAACATGTACAATTAGGTATAAATGCTGCTTATTATAATTTTCAGGTACAATATCAAATAAGAACATTTCAGGTTTATTTTTTTTTGTTTTTGTCATTTCTTGCAACCACTTATGTATTCTTTTCCAATATTTTTCAGCGTATGTACATGTCCGTCACATATGATAATATGTACCTCGATTGTTCTTGCATTTCCAGCATCTATCAGACACTTTGTTACACATTTTGGACAATTTAAATGGTGTCAAAAGGCATCTATAAAACCTCTTACATAAATTTTCTTTATACAAAATAGCTTTTATCATCCTTAAATTCTTTTCCCATAAGCTATTCAATCTATCAATATCAATATCGGTGCATCGGGGGGAAATGGCTGCCAGGAAGCAGCCTTCATAGCGTTGGCGCAGGGAGAGACAAGGCTACGACAGTCTGGTATGTGGGGATGGGCCCACACCCGATCCCCCTGAATGGGGAAACTACTCTAAACCCTTTGCCCTCCTCAAAGAAGACATCAACGGACACTATTCGGGAGAGCAAAGGACTCCCATAACCAAGCGGTGATGACTGAGGCGACACGATGTAATGGTGAAAATGGCGATGAGGACAGAGAAAGTGGAGATGGTAGCGATGGCAGTGACGCCAAAGGTCGAATTCTGTCTGGTTGGAGGCAACGAGCAGATCGGGGACGACGGCGACAGGGGGCCGGAGATGGAAGAGACAACGATCTACGGTAGCATGGCTTAATTCCAGCTCCAAACTGCTTACATGCTGGGGCGGCCTGAAAGCTCAAGGCCTTGATCCCCTCCTGGAACCAATCTGCCCTGACGAAACAGCAGGCCTCAACATCTCAGCCATCTGCCTGCAGAC
>JANHFO010003453.1:42094-64253 GCA_032468095.1 Pareas carinatus | reverse complement strand
AAAGAAAGAAAGAAAGAAAGAAAGAAAGAAAGAAAGAAAGAAAGAAAGGAAAAAGAAAGATAATCCCGTAACGTAGCACGGGTACAAAAAACTAGTATCTTTATATATTTAATGATTTTAACATTTATTTTGCATTCAGTGGAGCACTTCTACTGATCAGCAGTATAGAAAACCTTATTTTTTTGCTATCTCATTTTCTGCCTTTAAAAATCTCTTTTTGTTACTGATATTATTTTTACTTTTACAGCATATATTAAATACAGAAGAAAATTGGAATTCATGGAAAAATGAGGGCTGTCCAAGCTTCGTGAAAGAAAGGTTGTGTATATAAACATTTCTTTTTAATCAACATTTCAGGTTGTTTTTGAGTTATGATCATTTGTTCAGTGATCTTCGATGTTATGGTAGTGCTGAAAGAAGGCATTTATGACTAGTGCCTCAGGTTATAGCTGTTTGAGCACCCATGCAGTCATATGAATGTGATCAGGACACTTAGCACTATGTTCACACTTACAACCAGTTGTAAGCAGTTCATGATCTCTTGACTGCTATTTTCCAGCAGTCCCTGCTGGCTTCTCACAAGCACAGACAATGGGAAAGCTGGCCAGGGAGGTAAACAAGTCACATGGGTAAGTCTCCTGAACCCATCCTAGACTTTCTTTACTCGCTTGTACATACCACACTCTCCTTTCCTCCTTTGTTCGCACACATCATGTGGCCTCTCTTTGCACTTCACTCACTTGCATACACCATACCTCCCCCCTTTGCCCACTTATACACACCCTCTTCCCCCCACTTCACCAGCTCATATGTGTCCCCCAGTATCATCCTTCCCAGGTCTCTCTGCTCTTGAGCACACTCCGTGTCCTCTTTCCATAGCCTTCCTGTGTTCATATACAAGTACGCAGCTCCAGTGCCCTCCTTCTGAGGTCTCCCTGCTTTTGCTGACACCTCACACTTTCCTTCCCCAGCTTTCCTGCTCTTGCACATATATCTATCAATGCATTCCTATTCAGACTTCCCTGTTACCACACATACTCTGTGTCTCTTTTTCCAAGCTTCTGACAAGCAAAGTCAATGGGGGAAGCTGGATTTGCTTAAGACCTGTAACAAGAAAGGTCATAAAATCACTTAACATCTATCTTGCAAGCAAAGAAAATTCTGGTCCCAATTGTGTAAGTTGAAGATGATCTGTAATGGCTCTGTGGTCCACTCTGTGGCCCCTTATCCCCCCTCAGACTGGTCCTTGGGACCTCGCAGGCCTCACCACATGCCCATCATCCATTACACACTTAACTTTTGAAGATCTCCATACCTCATGTTGGGAAAAGAGGGCACACTATACATTCCTAGGCTGTGAATCAGCCTCACAGAAGCAGCCATCATTTTCAGCCTGCTCACAGTTCCTTAGCATGGTCTGTACAAAAGTGGCAGCCATTGTGACACATTCATGTGGGCATGTCAAAATGGTGGCTGCTTCTGCGAGGCTGCCACACAGCCTTGTGAAGAGGACATGCAGAGCCTGGTAGGGTGAGAATCAGGCCTAAAACCTGCAGGGTCTCAAGGGGCATGAAGCAGAGCATGCTAAGCCTTCAAGGGCCTCCTCCATCCAGGAGCCACTCCTGCTCCGCTTAATGACCTGCATGATCCATTACAGTCATATTTCGAGGATTACTGTATAAACCCTACACTTATGATAGTTCTTAACTGATACCTTCTTTTTTTATAGACAGAGTGATTCCAAGCCAGTGAGACCTTTTGTGCGAAAGAGACCAGTGCCTGAAGATTTTCTAGGGAAAGGACCTAACAAAAAAATTCTAATGGGAAAGTATGTTCAGTCTTTTAGTAATGTATTTTCTACTTTTGTATTGTAAATTAAATTATGCAAAGTAATATTGCAAGGTTGAAAGTACTGCTTAAATTGTGAATGCTAACATATGCTTTTCCATATAATTTAAAGTGGAAAAACTGTGGACAATTAAGATATGCAATTGCACATCAAGTGGGCTAAATAAGTGAGATTAAAATATAAGTTCAAAACACTGTTGAACAATAGTTCCTTGTCTGGGAATTAGAGAGGTAACTTGTTTAGGCTGGGTATACATTTTCCTTGAAGGAAGAGCCATGCGCTGCCAATGCGTGTAGAGTCATGGTTCTTAATGGAAGCAGAGGTGGTTTCCATGGCAGGGAAGGTCTTTTTCTATCTATGGCAGGTGCATCAGCTACAATAGTTCCTTGATATTGGTAATCTGGTCAACAGCCCTATGCTAATAAATTCAAAACTGGATCATTACAAACCACTGCACTAGCCTTACCCTTTAGGTTAACCCAGAAATTGTAAATTAATGCAAAATGCTGTGGCTAAATTTATGAATGTGGTTTATCACCTTTTGTTTGTAATGCTTGGTAGTTTTTAAAAATGATGGTAGGCTTTTAAAAATGAATATACTAATAGTATTATTAATGATAAAATTTGTTGATATCTTTATATCAATTATTTGCTTTATAATAGTATCTGTTTTGGATCACTTTAAATGATAAAAATCAGGATAAAAATGTAGAAATAAAAATAAATCTCACACAGATTTATTTTTATTTTCCCTATGTTAGAATTGCTTGTTAAATCATATCTTATTTTAGAAACAGGAGAGCATAGAATTAAAAACTTGTCTATGAGTCTAAGCTAGTTTTTATATAGAAAATTTTGAATAACAGTATTTTTATTTGTTGATGATGCTAATGTTAGTGGTATAAAATCTCTTCCATCTCATACCTATGCATACAGATGCATGAATAGGCCTATGCCTTATGCTGAAGAGTAGTTGTCTTCAGAAATATTTGGCGTATAAATCACAAATAGTAATCTGCTTTGTATTTTGGTTTACAGTGAAGAATTAACTCGCCTCTGGAATTTATGCCCTGATAACATGGAAGCATGTAAATCTGAGAATCGGTGAGTGGTTTTTGTGGTCCTTGTAACACTGGTATTTCCTAGACTAATATTGTAGGAATATTAATGTTACCAATCTCAGGGGTTGGCAGATGATTTGCTAATCATGCTACAGCTCCTCAAAAACTGATTCATAAATTGGGGGGTCCTGCTATAAGAATAGGTATGCCCTTGTACCACAGTTGAGGGAAACAGCAAATCCCTAAACATCAAATATGTTCTTTTTGTTTCTTTTTTTATGTTGTGCTTCTTTTTCCTTATTTATTGTGTCTTCAGTTCCTTGAGTGGCACTTGGATGATTATCAGGATAGGCTAATTGCAATTTTATCTCCCTTTTCGATGGATGAAACACTGAATATTATGTGAAGGGTATTCTCTCTTAATCTTTTGGATTCTGTCATGACTTAGTCATATGTTGTTGATTTGATTTTTTTAAAAACAAATTGATACATTAATTCTCATCTATATTTTTCATGGTGGTTGGGTTATTTATATATCAGCAAACATTGCTTCTTGGGGGGAAAGTATGTAATAGAATGTAAGACACAACATATTTATGTCCTGTTTTTATTATATTTATAAATATGTCAAGATGGTAAACATAACTAATACTCCTTCTTCCTCCTATTTTCCCCAAAACAACAACCCTGTGAGGCAAGTTGTGGAAATCATATCCTGGTTCGTAGTCTGGTACCTAAGTAAAAATAGACAAATGATAATTCAGTTTGTCAATAGGGTTCTTTGCAACCTTTATACCTCATGATTTGCTGGATTAAATGTGGGGTATCTCTAGCCCACAGATCCTTATGCAAGGCATTTGATCAACCTTCATGACTTTCTTCTGTCTGAAGTATTTTTGTTAGTGTTAGCTTTTGAAATACCTGACATTTGTCATTACACTCCAGCTGTCCTGTAACTTTCTCCTTTAGGAAAAGGTAAAAGAAGGCCAAAACCCAGCAACGGCTAAATTCCAGTTGTATCTGGCAGGCTCTGCTCTAAGTCTATGTAGGAAGTGATTATTATTTTCTTGCATGAATTGCCTTTTTCCGTCTAGGAAGAGGCAAAGGAGCCATTTCCCCTCTGATTTCTTAGCAGAGAAAACGGTGTTGGACAGAGTTCTGTCCAGTAATAGGGCTTCCTGAAAATTGGATTGATTCTCCAACTTGCAGAACTCTTATTCTAATGTAATTAACTCTACTATTATAAGCTGAATGAAATGTTTCTTTTTCAAATGAATGTATATGCCTTATGATAGGCTGTGTAGTAATGAAAGGAATAATCTCAATAATTTATTGAATTGCTCATGAAAATAATTTCTCACTCTAAACATAAAGAAGTTGAAGCAGAAAAATTAACCGTTTCATTGTTATTTTAGGAGGGAAGCAATAGTTTTAAGAAATATTTCTTCCTTCCAAATAAAGTACTTACTTTCCTTTTATTTCCTAGAGAATATATGCCAACATTGGAAGAGTTTTTTGAAGAAGCTATAGAACAGGCAGATCCTGAAAACATGGTTGATAAAGAATTTAAGTATGTTCCACAAATCATTTTTTTTTCATAATTCCGCTTGTTCGAGTTGAATATAAAATATATTCAAAACATATTTTAATGTAGTAAGAAAATATTTTTTTCTAATTACCAAATAACAGTCTAATTCTGATTTTGTGACATAGGGTTGTGAATAATTCTAACTATGGCTGGAGAGCATTAAGACTATTAGCAAGAAGAAGTCCTCACTTTTTTCAGCCAACCAATCAACAATTTAAAAGTTTACCAGAATACCTTGAAAACATGGTCATCAAATTAGCTAAAGAATTACCTGTAAGTAATACTGACTAATACATAACATTACTTTGAAGATTCTATACTTACGTGAATGTGTTGTTTTATTTGAAATAATTAAAATATAAATACATAAAAATAAAAATTAATTTCTTTACAATTATGTCATGTAAAACTTTTTTCTACCATCTGTATTTATTGTGTATGCTTTTAGAGTAGAGCAAAATGGTTCTAATAAACTTTAGGGTGTGTTGAGTCGACATAATTCCTCTCTTTTTGTTACTGAATTTAATTTCTTAACATGAATTGGTGCTGTAAATCTATCCACTCAGAAGGAAATTCTACTGAGTGCAGTGGATTAAGTTCAAGACTCAATTATATTGCAATCTCATTCTGTAATTAATCATAAAATGTTTATAGTAAAATTAATAAATTTGGAACAGTGTAGCGACCAAGATTAAGAAAGTCAACAAAGCATTCTATTTAAGTTCTGTTGTGTTTCAACTTAACATTACTCAACTTCGCTATACATCTGATGCATGAAATATACATTTTAATATACTAGCTATCTATAAGAATACAAAAGAAAAAAATATATTACGAGAAAGACTACACGAATTCTTGTGAATTTTGATTTGACTCAGAACTCTGGAAAATTGAATACTTTAGGACAGGGGTCCCCCAACCCCTGGGCTGCGGACTGGTACTGGTTCATGTCCTCTTAGAAACGGGGCTGTGCAAGCAGTGGGCAAGTGAGCAAAATTTCATCTGCACATGTGCGTGATCTAGGTTGTGCACTAAACCATCCCCTCCGTGGTCCGTGAAAAAAATGTCTTCCACGAAACTGTTCCCTGGTGACAGAAAGGTTGAGGATCACCGCTTTAAGAAGTTCCTTTACTCTTTACTTTTTCTCCTCTACTTCATCTCCCCAAATCTATTCCAAATGGTGTAAATGATCAAATTTTAGTGCCGGACACCTCTTTTCATCCACTATCCATCTGACACCTAAAAAAGTAACAAGAATATTGGAACCATGTTTTGTGATAGATTTTTTTTTTGCCTATAATTTCACTCATTTGCCATATGGTTGTCAAGTTTTGTTTGTGAATAGAGAGCTCTGCAGAATAGAACAAAACAAGTAGTTTCCTATTATTAATTTTTCCTTAGATAATGGTGATAATTTTTACAGATTATATATTTTGTACTTCACTTCAAGTCCCCACCCCCACTCCAAATTTCTTGTTCTTGCATGAAATGGTCCATTTTTTAGTTTGGACATTCACTTGGCCAGTATAAAGCAGGGAAAGTGGAAAAGATGGGAAGACTGGGATTTGTCTTGACAGTGAAGTTTTGAATGTGTTGTAGCAATTTGAGCTGCATTACCTATAAGTATTTAGGAATATATTAAAAACGTTTTTATTGCAGTGAGATATTATTTCTAACATCCTAGTAATTTTGTACGATGAAGAACAGTTTATTGTATCTGAGGTTCAGAAACAATTTTTTGTAGCAACTATTTGATCAAAGACATACAATGATACTCAATTCTCTCATTATAGCCTCCTTCTGAAGAAATTAAAACAGGAGAAGATGAAGATGAGGAAGATAATGATGCTTTATTAAAGGAGAACAATGAAAGTAAGGCTGAATTCTTGGGCTTCTCCCTGTTTGCTTTGACACCTATTGAAAAAAGGAGCATGTGAACAGAAGATTTTCACCAAGTTCTATTTACTGCTCTGAGTTGCTATTCAAAATGAAGATTTTGACATTTATGTATCTTTGAAGCGGAAAATATATGTGCTGTGCTGCAACTTCATAGCTGCTTTAAAATGAAATGAAATTTGAAACATTTATTGTCATTATACAACATGTGTACAATGAGATTGTCTTTAGAGGACGGCATTACTGTTGGATAACCCATAGCACATTCTCAAATTTTCATAATACTTTCTTCTTTAAAATGCTTTTCAAATTTAATATATAAGTAGTCCTCAACTTAGGACCACAATTGGAACTGGAACCTCTTGTGACTAAGCGATGCAATAATTGAGTTGTGTTTGATTTTACAACATTTTTGCTGCTGTGTGGATCATGGGGTCCTTAAGTAATTATGGTTTATTGCATTCGTTTTACTTGATGAAAGTCACCTGGGAACTCATAAACGGCAATCACATAATACTAGGATGTCGCAACCATCATAAATACATGTTAGTTGCCAACACATGAATTTTGAAAATGTGACCGGGGATGCTATGATGGTCAGAATGTGAGGACCAGTCTTAAATAATGTTTTCAGCATGGTTGTAACTTCGAATAGTTGTTAAGCAAATGGTCACACAAGTCAAGGACTACCTATAACTTCTTTTTTTTACTTTTTTAAAATGGCATCTCTTTGTCAGCAGTTGCATCATATTTGAAAATTAATTTTCACTTTAGGGAATCAGTAGTGCAGTGTTTTGGCTAATCATAACATAGAGCAAATATCAGGAACACCTACAAAGTTTCAATTTCTTTCTCCTTCCCAATCTGAGAAACTGGGTACTTATTATCTTCAACATATGTTGTTTAAGCTGTTTACTCCTACTGCTGAAATTCATTTGCATGAGTCCTCCCTTCCCTGTTTCACATGTGATATTTTGACATACAATTTATATTCAGTTTTTATTGACTTGTATGAATTAATTAATATTTTACTATTTCCTTAGTCAAGATAGTGTCATTTTAAAACTTTCTTCAGCAGATTAGATGCACATTTGCTCTACTGCATTTTTCAATTTTGGCATTCTGTTTTCCTATTACTAATTTGAATAGCCATATTCTCTAGCTTAGTCCATCTAAAACTTTCCTCTACATCTCATTCCCACTCACTTCTGAATAAACCTGAGTTAAACAGGTTTAGGTTTCAGTACTGTCCCTTATCAATAACATACACTTTAGAAGCAGCTTCTCTCTCTTACTGTTCAATTTTAATTCTTTTGTTAGTTATTTCTAAAATGAATTGTAAGCTAACACATTCAGTATTAAGCAGGCCAAGGGCCATTCCCCATTCCCATTTTTGTCTTGTTTTTGTTGTTAGGATTGTCTGAATGCATTATATGTTTGGGGAGAACATCTTCAGTGTTTGTACATAGGACTTATTTTTAATTTACTGACAGGGTGTTTGCTAAAAATTGGATACAGCGTTATATGTAATATCTTGAAATATTATAGTTTAGCAGTATTAATTACTTTAATTATTTTAATACTATGAGCAAACTGGCCAGTTCCTAAATGTGATAAATAAAAATAATTGTTAGTATCTTTGTTTTCCTGTAGTAGATTTAAGAGTCAGATATTTCTTAAGCATGTTTTCAGAAAACATTGTATATGCATTGGAATGCAAATATAACTTTTCCATTTACATCATGCTCAGATAACTTTAGCTGTTATCTTGAACTTCCAGTGAAAAAAATGGTCTGTTTTGAGGAACAACTTAGGTTGCTGCCCAATTATTTAACAGCATTGTCTAAATCTTGTTCATTTTTATTTTAGGTCCAGATGTTCAACGGGACAAGCTTGTAACAGGAGAACAGATAGAATTATTTGCTAACAGACTTGGTGAATATTGGAAAATCCTGGCTCCATACTTGGAAATGAAAGACTCAGATATAAGGCAGATTGAATCAGATAGCGAAGATCTGAAGATGAGAGCTAAGCAGTTGCTTGTTACCTGGCAAGATCAAGAAGGAATCCATGCTACTATGGAAAATTTGATTATTGCATTGAACAAAGCTGGGCTGAATGACCTTTCTGAAAGCTTAACCAATGACAGTGAAAACAGTAGCTAATTTGAAAATAGCTTTTTAATTAAAACAATAGCTATTGTTGCTGAATGTAACATTTGATAGGGCAGTTTAATTTGATGAACAATAAATTCTTTTAATAACATAATTGTCTAGATATTCTACAAAAAATTAGTGCTACTAATCAAGCATTCGTATTAAATTCTTAGGATATGTATACATACACACACACACGTATACATATACACATACACGTGTGTGTTATAAAAATTTTCTTTAATATAACTTAGAGTGTTTTAAGGCAGAGGTTTTCAACCAGGGATCCATGGATCCCTTGGGGTTTGTGGCACGTTGCTAGGGGGTCTGCAGACAGGTCAAGAAAATTTGGAAAAAGTAATATACATGAATTTTCAGTTAGTAATTAGTTGAATTTGTGGGAATGGGGTCCACCATGTAGCAACAACATGTTTTGGGGTCCGCAGCTTGAAAATGTTTGAAAACCTGTTTTAAGGGGTCAATCTCGAATTATATGCAAGCAAGTACTTGATTTCTTTATTGAAAAATTGGCAAAGGAAATTGCTGTTTGTTTGATAACAAGTTTTGATATATGGGAAATCAAAAAGGATTACCTTACAGTTAGGCTATGGTTTTCATATAGTCTGATATAATTGAGTGCCTCCAAATTATGTTGATAGAATTACAACTAATACTTGGTTTTGATCATTCTGGGTTAGAATTTTTAAAAAATCAAGCAATGATTTGAAATGAAAAAGCAAATTGGTAAATTTGTTAATGGAATTCTGATTCTAATGTTTTATAGTTTGAAAAAAGTGGCATATTGAAGAGGACACAGATATTCTTTCCATTAGACAATTATATTGTCTAATGTTTGGTAGAACTCCATGAAATTGAGTAGTAGTGAACCCTATCAGTTATGTCAAGTATTCAGGTAAATCTATTTAAAAAGCATTTTGTTGGAGGAAAATAGTTCTAGGTACTCTAGTTTGGCCTTCTGTTTGTGAAATGAGTTGTAACAATAAGTAATCAACCTTGTACCCTAACGTCTGCATCTTCATACTGGAGAAGGACCAGTTATGTCCTACTTGATTAATTCACAGAATTCTGTGGCTTCTTTTATAAATGTAGTGTATATTTCAATTTTGTTCAACTTCTGGAAGAATAACTTCTGTCCACTACTTGTTAACTGCTGAGGTAGGTAATGCTAATGCCTACTTCAGTATAAAGAACAAGCTGCAAAAAATCCTGTTCTCTTTCGGTGCCTTGGTTGTAAGATACTATATCTGTCTGTTGATGGCAGCTGTACTATACACTATCTTTTAGAATTATTATTTGATAACTTTTCTGGATGACATTGTAATTGGATCTTAAAGAATTAAATGCAGGTGGCTGGGAGCCCTAGCCCCTGATGGCAAGAAGCTATTATGCTATGCTACCCCTCAGAAGTTGGGAGGCATATTAATTGCTTTCAACTTGCTATGCTTGAACCTTTTCCCCTGTCAAGATTGTAAGATTTCAATCAGTATTTCTCAACCTCAACCCAGCATGCTGGTTGTGGAAGCTGAGAATTGTGGGAGTTGCAAGTCAACAAGTTTTAAAATTGCTAATGTTGAGAAACCCTGATGTATATTACATTTTTGTGGAGGATGACCATGGTGCTTTTGACTGCCTTGTCCCATAATATGGGACTTGCCCTTTTTCTCCACTGCTTTTGTATTTGCCACTGTCTCATGAATCGTTCTCTCCTATTTAAGACTTTTGAAGTTAGACGGGTGAAGCTAGATAGCGACTGTGTCTGTTAACTCTTTTCTTAACCAGGACAGTTTAGGTATTGTACATTTTTGTTCCATTCATTAAAAATATTTCTAATTTTATTTGTTCAGGTAAGAAATTTCTGTCTACTATTGAATTATATAATGTTTATCTAGAGGGGTTAAAAATAATTAAAACATCTAATTCCCCTAAGTCCTCTTGCCTAAAAATGTATTTACATTGATAAACCACTTATGCCATCACCTTCATTACCATCTGTTGTTCTTCCAAGGCTTCTCTAGTCTTCAAATAGAAATCGTGAAGCCCTCAAAACATTTGCCAATAAGAAATCCCAAGCCATACAGCTGGAAGAAGTTGAAACTTGCCTTGATAAGGCAATCTTTGTTTAGATTGAGTTCTTGTTGTATCACAAGTATGCTAGTGTCCATATGTTTTTCTGTATGTAAGCAATAGCTATTTCCCTCTCGCATTATTTCCAATATTTGAGGTCCTATTTGTGTAGATAATATCAATCCAAGGATAATATGGATCAAGACTATTTATGCATGTTTTTTTTTGTGTCACTCTTCTGGTCACCAGAATTAGGAATTCACGGACTTCCGGTTCCGGTCCTGACCGAGCGGGGACAAGGCAGCCAAAGCTCCGGCAGCCGAAGTCCCTTTCTTCACTCTTTCGGGGGTCGTGAGAGGCCCTAGGACATCTTGGAGGGGTGTCTGAAGAGAGGGTGCAACAGAGGTGCGTATCTGGCGGCGGCCAATATGATCGCAGCTCTGTTTTGACCCTTTTTCATCAAGCGGGTGAAGAGGCGCTTGTTGCCATTGAGGTTGGGTCCGTAGAACAGTCTGAAATTAACAGCAAGACAGAAGCAACCCAAGAAACAACAGACAGCCTGGTGAGAGACTAAATTTAAGTATTAAGTTACCAGTCAAGAGGAAAACCAACTCAGAAAGGTACTCCCCACAAATTTGCTCGATAAGGGTGATTTAAAATAAATTTAAAATTGGTTCCCTGTAAATACTAAAAAGCGACGATCTGGCAAGTATGGGTAGAAACGCTCTATGGAAGAAAATGGCAGATAAAAATAAAATAGAAAGAATCACCTCTGGAAATTTAAAGAGAGCATTTCCAAAAATAATTGAAATATAATCAACTTAAAACTAACTAATTGACCCGTCATTTCGTAAGGAAAAAAAGAGGAAACTTGAAACAAGAAACGGATTTGAAATTTTAAAACAAATCAAGGCTTAAAAATTAGTGTCTGAAATTCAAAGATTGATATTGGAAGGAGAAAAAATAAAATAGATTAAAAATTGAACATTTAGAGAAAATAGAATGGAATTAATAAAAGAAGAAAAATTAATGGATCAAGAACAATCTCCACTTAATCCTGGTGATGCATTTGAACAATGGTTGAGGTGTTGGGAAGAGGAAATGCGGGTTCTAGTGTAGAGATTTTGTCGACTGCAGGACTCTCGGAGAATGGAAAAGGAAATTTTGAAATTAAAACTGACATTGGATACTAGAAGAAGGAGGAAAAAGTTAAGAAGAAGAGGCAAAGATCTGTAACAAGAGACAGAAGTACTGGGGGGGAAACAGGGAATTCAAAGTTTTTCCAAAAAAAGTAAAAAAATGTTTGTTAGAAATGTAAACCCCAAGGAAAGTGATTGTAGAGGAAAGGCGGTGGAGGGTAAAGTGGGTGAAACCCATAAAATGAAATGTAAGATAGAACAAGGGAAAATGGAAAAGAGAGGGGGAAAGAATGAGAGCAAGGGGAAGGGAAATTAAGAGAAAGATAGGGGAAGAAGAATGGCTTGATAAAAAAATTAAAATGAAAGAAAGCCTGCAAAAGAAAAAAGTATGTGAAAGATTCAGTTATCAAGAAAGGGATAGATTAAAATAAGAATTTTAAAGAGGAAATGGAAAGTTGAGGAAAGTAGGAAGGAAGGATGGAAAGAGGAGAAAAAGAAGGGTAAGAGGGCATCAGATCAGTTAAGGTAGTTAGTAGAAGGTAGAACGAAAGGTGGATAAAACAGAGAAGGAGAAGAGAATTGGCTAGATAAGGTTATTTAGAAGTACTGTAAATAGAGAAAGCCAAGTAAAAGGAAAGTTAAGTGTTGAAGAAAGAAAAGTTAAGAAAGAAGACAATAGAAGGTAAGAGAAAGAGAGTAAGAATAAGGATGAGGAAAGGAAAAGGAAGGAAAAAAGGAGAGAAAAGTATGCAAAAAACTATTAATTTTTATCTATATAATGTTATAATGCCCTCCATAAGGTAATTAAAACTTAAATATTTGGATTATATTTATTATTGTATGCATCTAATTGTTTATGATGAAATGATAAGAATTTAAAACAGTCTCATATTTCTATGGAGTAAAGTGTTAAAAATTAAATTGATATAGGATTTATAGAGATAAGTAATTCAAAGAAAGTAAAAATGAAAGTGATAACTTAGAAATGTTTAAAAGTTGATGTTTTACATATGTATTTTGGATTAATTTAAAAGGTACATTTTGGGAAGAGTTTCTTAATGTGGAACGGGTAAGGAGGGAAAAAGTAATAGAAAAAGAAAAATTGGGTACCTCCCATTAAATGTATGTAAAATTAAAAAGAAAATGGAAAAAAATAGTAGATTGTGACTGGTTGTAAAATGAGAATGGCAAAGGAAGATAGAAAGAATGAAGAGGAAGGGAAGAAGGAAGAAGAGTAAAGAAAAGTTTAGAAAGAAAAACAAGATGGAGAGGGGTGGGAAGAAGGAAAATAATAAGAAAGGGAATGGAAATTTGTGAAATGTGGAGATTGTGTTATGATTTTAAATGATATAAAATTTAAATATGAAATATATTGTTAAATTTTCTATATTGGATGTAACTCCCCTGACTAACTATTCACTCTTGTCACAGATGTGATGATAGTTGGTAAAGGGAAAACAATAAAAAATCTTTTAAAAATAGTGTATGGAGAACAAACATTTACACAAAAAGGAATAGGATAGAATATTGAGAAAATATATGAAATTGAAATATGAAACTGAATGAAATATTTTTAAATTTAATAAGGTTAGGAGGTATTAGGTAAGTGATATAAGTAAGGAATGATAAAGAATGATATAGAATTAGAAATAAAGAGATAGAGCTTAAAATAACAATTATACATGAAATGGTTTTCAATATGAAGGAATAATATATAGGCGGGGGGAAAAGTAAAGTTTAAAAGTTGAGAATATTTTTATCTTTAAGAAAAATAAAGTATTAATTGGTATTTGAATAAGAAAAAACAAGACAATTAAAATTAAAATTCAAGTGAAATGAAATTATAGCAGAAAAATTGAAATTGAAATCTTAAATGAAATATTCCTAAACCTAAATTGATTTTATAAATAAGGGAATAATTTATAAAATAGAGAAATTTATGGTTTGATCAGAATATATATAGATAATGTTAAATGAAATCTCTTCATCATCATCATCATCGATGCGGAAAATGAGCCTATGAAAAATATAAGAAGTGTTAATATTTGTTTTGAACTAAGAAAAGGAAGGAATGTATAAATTGTAATCTTGAAATTGTAATGAAATATCTTTAAAATTGTGGTTTGAGAAATGAGGAATATATTTAAAAATTGGTTTCTATATTAATGAAATACCTTTAAATTTGTCGTATGAAGAATAATGTTCAAATTTTCTTTTTGTTCTCTACATGTGCACTTCAAATGGAATATATATTTAATACCACATACATATTTTGTAGAAAGAAAAGGAGAAATAGAAATTAAAAATGTGTGAATAACTGTCTGCTCAGACAACATTCTTGTTGTAAAACTGTTTAATAAAGAAGGGGAAGATGAAGAAAATAAGGGAAGAAAAGTAGAAGAAAGAGAAGAGAAAGTAAAAAAGAAGGGAAGGAGAGGAAGTGGAGAGAAAGAAGAGAAAGAGGAAGGAGGAAAGGGAAGTAGGGAAGGGAGAGAAGAGGCAGAGGGAGAAGAAGAAAGGAAAGAAAAGAAAATAATTATTAAAAAAACAGCTTTCAATTCTATTTCATGTCATGAAACATCCCTTCCCCTTTTTTAATGTTAGTTGACCACAATACAGTGCATCATTTTTAAGATATATTTTTTTGCTTTACAGTAAAGCATGATGGTAATAAAATAATAATATTCTGCAAGGAAAAGGTTTCTCTTCATGAACTCCCTCAAACATGACTATCCTGTCTTTTGGAACTCAAATCTAGGAAACAAACATTTAGGAATGTCTTAAATATAATTAAAATAAATTGACAAATTTGTCACATTTGATCACATTTAGGATAGTGTCTAAAATAAAATTGTAAATTATTCTGCCATAAAACCAGCAAAAATATTAACCCAGAATAAAAATAATAAAACATGGAAGATCAATTCATGGCATTAGAACAAGGGCGTCTAACCTTGGCAATTTTTAAATCTTGAGGTCTTCAACTCCCAGAATTCCCTAGCCAGTATGGATGAGGAATTCTGCGAGTTGAAGTCCACAGGTCTTAAAGTTGCCAAGATTGGGCACCCGAGTATTAGAAGGACTTTCTAAAAATGTTTAGCTTCAAGGTAGATACCTATCATCCTTGCTTACAGAATAGGAATATTCATTCAAGTGTGTAAATTTGGAATGTAAAATAATTGGAGAATTCAAACCTGTATTGTGGAGAAGACAAAATGGAGCCATATTACTTCTGGGAAGAGGAAAAGAAATGATGCAGTGAACAAGTTGAGACCAAGATCTATCCATTCAGAAAGGGAGAAATATTTAATAAGACTATTCATTGATAGTGTATTCGTTGGTATAATTTGGCTATAGAAGTCAATCTTAGCAAAATTAAAAATGCTGCTCCGACTTTTCATTCTAGGTCGCCCAATGGTGATCTCCAGTGGGATGCAGTCAATGAGCATAATGCAGCAGGTTTACAAGCTGGTGAAGGCCATCAACCCAAATTTCTGTTTTCTCCAGTGTACCAGTGCCTATCCTCTTGAGCCCGAGGACGTCAATCTTCGTGTCATAACGGTAAGTGAGGAATAATGTCTGGAATGTTGTGGGAGAATATAGCGATGTAGAAGAGTATAGTTATGATAATTCCTGCAAGACAATTTTGATTTCCAGCTCAGGGCTAGGTAGGCCTTTAATGTGAGAACTTTCTATATTGAGTAAGCTTGAAAAGGTATTTCTACTATTCTGATGAGATGAGTATGCCTGTGTTGGACTGTGACACAGGAACTTTCATATTAAGCATGAGTAAGCCAAACCACTTTGCATTGGCGATTTCTGTCAATTTTATTGTCATTTTAGGAATACCGCTCAGCCTTCCCAGATATTCCTATTGGTTATTCAGGTCATGAGACTGGGATAGCCATTTCTGTTGCTGCAGTGGCGATGGGGGCTAAAATATTGGAGCGCCATGTCACTCTGGACAAGACCTGGAAAGGCAACGACCATCAGGCATCTCTGGAGCCCAAAGAGTTAGCAGAATTGGTGAGAAGCATCCGGATGGTAGAGAAAGCCATGGGATCACCAAACAAACAGCTTTTGCCTTGTGAAGAAGCTTGCAATGAAAAGGTAATTTCTTGAAGGCAGTAAGACCTTCTTCCCAGGAATTAAATTCTATATTTTTCTGAGTGGCTGAGAGTAAGCAGCTGACTTACTCCTGTTACTAGTAGACCTTACTGATTTAGGTCAGGTACCAGGGCGGTGGATCTTAAATTTTGCAATTATTGCTCAGAGCTAGAGGTATCTGTGGGGTGGACAAGCAAGCATCCCATGATAGGGCAGCAATGCAAACTGGCCCCATCTCCCCAGTCAGACCTGTCTCAGGCTGTCACATGAAGGTTCAAGGGAGTTTGGAGCTTGCAATGAAAGTCTGATTCCCACAGATATTTCTGCCTTCCATTATTCCTTATTATAAATACCAGGTTCTTGGACAAGTAGGAGCTGTTAATTGAACAACACCTGCAAATTTCAGAACCAAAATCCTTAGATTAATAATCATTCAAAGCTATATGTACATTCATGGTCACTGGGCATAGCCTGGTGGCAGCAATCACTATTCTGTTGCTGAAGCTAAATCAATGTGGATCTGGTTAGTGCCTAGATAAGGAGTGATCTGGGAACTCCATACTTGTGATTTAATTCTTCCAAAGTTTATTGGAAGAAAGGTGGAATAATAGACATTTGACTGTACAATTCCAAAATTGTACATTTTTTTCCTGATCAGCCTATTCTAGCATTTGCTGTCCCGTTGTATTGTCCACAGGTTCATCATGTAGTGTTCAAACTAGTTTGGTGGGCAAAGCATTGTTTGTGATTTAAATTGTAGAGCAGTCTTTTTGTATTCATTCCTGCAGTTGTACTGTCACGGAATCCCAAATTGTTGTAAATGTTAATTTGAAAGCTTGAGAATGGGAAGATGTGATCATCTTGGACAATGAGCAACAAACACCGGAATTAGTAAATGTTGATGTGAGAACATTCATAAAGGTTCTCCATAATTGGTTGCTGGGCAACAGATTGTACAAATGGAATGTAAGGACTCTGCAGCAATTATTCTACAGGGACAACTTGGAAGATAGGGCTCCATAATTTTATCTCCTTAGTAGATTTTTTGGATCAGTCCTTGGCTTTTGATTAGTTTTTCAAGGCTTCATCACCAAAGACAGGCTAAGCCAAAACAAATATATAAATGAAAACAGGGGAAAATGCTAAATTTGTTAAACATAAACTAGCTAATGCAGTTTAACCCAGTACTTTTGTTTTCCCGTTTTTATCATTAAAAAATTATAATTACTTGAGCACCAGTATGTAATCCTGCAGGCTTAGAGAGAGATCCCACAGGATTGAAGCCTCTGTCAAAGTGATGAAGAGACACCCTACTATTGTGATGGGGCAAAGCTTATGTCACAGCGTCAAGTTGGAAAGTACTGTGCTCATCCAGTAAATCCTGAAAATGCTTAAATATTTCATGATTAACACTGTACTGGGCCATAGGGGTTAAGATAAAAGGTGAAGTACCAGCTGAATAGAGGCATCTCTGTAGATTCCTTGGTGCAGATATGATCATCTTTACCTTCTTCAGGAATGTTCTTCTGCCTTTCCAGTTTTGCCTCTAGCTTTTGAATTCCCTAATAGTTTCCTTTCAAAGTAGTAGCTGGATCTGATCATACTTCAAGATCAGTGAGTGTGGAGTGTGGAGTAGGTGCTACATAGGAGTGCAGTGGCCAAAATTAATCTTGCTATTTGGTGATCATAATTTCTTTGGCTGCTTCATATTTAGTATTATGAAAACTCTCACGCTGCAGAATTAATTACAGAGTCCTGTACAAGGGATAATATTTGATTAAATAATCAGCTTCCTGAATTGTGGTTCAGCTTTTTTACACTGCAAGTATCGTAGCCAGAGTGATACAATCTTATCAGTCGATCTCCTGACTGGCTATTCCACTGTAACAACTGTTCTGTAAGTAAAAAGATCCTACGACAGTGGCCAGCATTTCCTTTAAGCATCAACAGTATGGTCCCATTATGAAAAGTATGCAAAAGGCTAGGTCACTTTCTCTGCCCCACTTGAAAACTAAGCCTTCTTACTGTCCAGGTGCAACATTAAGTCCAGAGCTGATCAATATCATTTGTGGGGAGACAGCATCATGGTTTTGAAGAAGTTGGGTAACAATTGCAAATGAGCTTATGGACCAAAATAGATAAAATTAGATCTTTGGCTACCCAACAGATTTCTTAATTTGCTTTCATTCTTATCTAACCTAGCAAGCATTCCATGAACTCTACATAGTGTTTGGCAATATTGCTGTGGTGTATGTTACAACACACAGTCATTTCCTCTACCTTCTGCTTCAGGTCAGGCGTCTCTGAAATCTATGTTGCTTGAATGGCTTATGTCTCTTCAGTTAAAGTTCTCTGTAGAATAACTTAGTCTACTTAAATTTCATTTTCTGCAGTTGGGAAAATCCGTAGTTGCCAAAGTCAGAATCCCAAAAGGCACCATGCTCACGTTGGACATGCTTACAATAAAGGTGGGGGAACCCAAGGGATATCCACCAGAAGATATTTTCGAGTTGGTTGGCAAGAAGATCAAGGTCAATATTGACGAAGACGAGACCATTGTTGAAGATGCAATTGAAAATCATGTGAAAAAAATTAAATGCTGAGTCGTATTATATATTTATCAAGGAGTGTCTTAGGAAATGTGGTTGGCTGAAATATTAAAGTCCTAATACTCAAAATCACATTGAAGATGTGTGGAAAGCGAACCTCGGTGGGATTTTTCTTTCAGATAGAATTTCATTTCTCTACCATTCTGGAGAACAGATTTTCATTGAAATACAGTAATATATATTTTTCTTCAGAATGTATTGCTGAGAACCTTACGTTCAGGAATGACATATTGTCCTTCCAGTTGGGATATTGCCCAAAGAGTATTGCACAGCTATGGAAATGACACCTTCATAGGGTTAAACAGTTCTAGTCCTCATGTTAAACTCCTTTAGTGTGGGGAACTCAGGACAAGAACTGCAGTGCTAGTTGGGAATACCATAGAGAACATGCTTTTGAGTAAAGTCCATGCTCTTGTGATTTGTCAGTCTCCCTTCCGTCTTTATCATTAAGATTTGGCTATAGAGAAAGTATAAAACGAATGCAAGCTGTACTTCAGATTTTTAAACCTCCCTTACACACTTCTAGGCTACAAAGTGTTAAACAGCTTGTACAGACAAATCTGATACTAGGCACTTAAGGAAAACTTTGTCCTAAAACTGAGTTTATTAGCAATGATTGCTTCTTTGAAAGAAAAACAAATTTGGCTATCATAAGCAATTCCTATTGGGAAGCAATTCAGTCAACATGTTTAACATGACCCTGGCATAATTCTGTGTATGATGCTATTATTTTTGGTTGTATTGTGTGCCTTGTAACGAATCAGGATCACTCAAGATGTTTTCAATGAATTTACTATGTTTAAATTCTATTATGCTACATCGATAATTCACATTTCAGTCTTAACTTTGAGTGAAGAATGGGACTAGCTTTATGCTTGAATGGTGTCCAAGAAATTTTATTCTTGCAGCAGTGATTTACTTAAAATCTCAAGCAGAACCTTCAGGCATGTATTAGTCCACCTACCCTGTTTCTGGGCCATTCTGGTACATGCTAATGCGACTTATATTTATATAAACTTCACATGGTCGAATATAGACTGCAGCTTGTGAAAGTGGATGTGCAGTCTACATGCTATGGAGTCTACACAGCAGCATGCTTCTCCCAAGAAGTATTCCACACTGTGAATGCCATGAAAGCCCAGAAACAAGGAGAGGAAGTGGGTCCAGTCTTAATTCCTCAACCATTTGATACAATATCTGCTTAATTTTCTTTTATATATATATATATATTCATGATGGTATTCTATTAATCTTGCTCTAAGGAAATGAACAAACAATAATGGACAAATTCTTTTAAGATTTGGAAAAGAGTAATAAAATTTGTTGAATAAACTTTTTTTCCCTACCCTGTTTGTTTTCATGGGGACAACTCGATTGCATCTCCTTTTGGATCTTCTATCATTGAGAGAGAAAAAAGCTACCTTGGAGTCTTTTTAATTGATGAAAGGATGAGTCCTACTAGCAATGCATCCCTGCTACCCAGAACCATGTTTGAAACAACTAGATTTTTTTTTTTAGGGCATAGCGACAGGACCAATATACTAAACAGGGTTTGTCAAGGATGGTGGTCCTTTGTTTATGTATACCAAATCCATCCCGGTCTTAAGAAAATACATACAAAAAAATGGAGAGTTATAGGGGAATCAGAAAAGCTTTATTCCAATAGGTTTAAAGGGCTCAGTCCTTCCTTGGGAATTCCATCCTCAAATTACCTCTTGTCCTCAAAGTGGTTCTTAAAACTAACCTATTGTTTTACTCTTTGCCAGTAACAACCATCCAAGTTTGCTTGGAAAGAGGGAGGTTTGATGCCCTGGGTGTATTGGACTTCCACAGCCCCAGAACAAGCTGCAGGATTAATGGGAAAGCAAAATGGGAGTTGATCCAACATATATCTGGAGATATCAGGGATCTTTTAGATATTTAGATCACAAATTTGTCCTTCCCCACGCTGGTTGAAATGCTAGAAAGCTTGAAGTTATACCTTACGTTGCGAGTTATAAAAATGTTATGTGATCAAATTAAGCGAAAGTCAAACATCCTTAAATTCTTTCCATTATCAACTATCAGACTTAACTATAACTCTTGTGAAACCTTTTTAAAAAATTGTCTCTGATTTTTCTCAAGATCTTAAGCAAAACGTGAAACATTAATACAATGTTTTGGTGGAAATCGCATCTCCCTTTAGTATATACCAAAGTACTAAACTACTCTAAGTTTCACTAGGGCTGTGCAGGGATTTAGATTTCATTCAGAAAGAGGCTTCAGAGGGTGTAGAAACACAAATGTAGCACTTGTTTACAGCCCTTTAAAACAATGCTATCTTTTCCTTGAACTGCAAGGTTCCTCATAATCCTGAGATAAAGTTCAGCTGCTTTGAAGAGTTACCACTTTTGCGCCCTTGTGCATACCTGAACACTGGCAAAATAAAGTACCTCAAACACCAAAATAGTAGTCTCAACCATCCTGGAACTGTTCTAGGGTTCTACACAATTCCAGAAGCAAGTCGAGTTTAAATGGTGCCGTTTTGTGCTCAGAACATTGATGGATTTATTGACTGAGCCTTGGAAAATATTTGGAAAAGACAGAATAGTTGTTTCGAACTTAAATCTGTTTAGCCTTCAAAATGTAGTATTTTGAACTTAAAATGTTTCAAACTGGAAAAATCTAACTCATTGTAACTTTATAGGGATGTGAAATGGAATCTTGCTTTAGAAATTAGAATGCTAGCTTCATAAAGAATGATGGGCAAAAGTGCTGTTTTAGGAAGGATACTTGAAAATTACCCGTTCTATGAAGAACAATTCAAATAGACACCATGGCTTCTGGTGTTTTTTTTCAATTCTCTTACACCAGCAGCCAGATTTGTGCACTGAGAAGCAGGATTTTCCTTGGATTACATGACTAGGAAAGAAGGCTTTCAATAGAATAGTCAGTAACGTTCTGAGTTACTGTATTGTCCAAATTCTTCTCCAAAATGGACTGAGGATTTTTCTTTGGAGTATTTTTCGCTGTGACTCTCAGCCAGATCTGGCCCATCTTTGCACTTAAATCTTATTTTGCTGGCTTTTCCCTTCATAATAAATTTGGTCCCATTTCACTGTTTCCAGAGTTATTAATTCATGTGGTGAGAACAAAGGTCCGAGATTTTGTTTCAACTTCCAAAAAAGCACAAGTATTTTTAAGTAGCATATGGAGCTTTCCAAGAACATCCTTACTACTGAAAATATCTAGTCCTAAGTGGCAGTGAAAAAAAGCAGAAAGATAAACTGAAAATAAAATTGCCAATATCATCATACACAAAGGGAGGATCACTAGTCAAGCACCATCTATTATGCTGGGATACAACTCTAATTTTCACCCAGCTAAGAAGAAACAGAAATATCCACTGTCCTTAGATTCAGCTTCACTTACTTTACATCTATTAACAAAATATCAAGTGTATGCCCTTGGTAATACATGTCCTAGCAGCTGCCAGGATTGTCTTCGCACAAAATTGGAAAAAGGGAAAAATATACATGATGAGGAAATAATTAGGAAGATTTTGGAATGTGCAGAAATGGATACATTGACTTTGAAATTGAAGGATAAAGACGAATCGGTACACTTTAGAACATGGAATAATTTTTATAGATGGTTAGACAAAAAATGGAAGGAATAGATTTGAAATGT
>JANHFO010003453.1:21187-41994 GCA_032468095.1 Pareas carinatus | reverse complement strand
CAAGGTAAGCCCTAATATGGGTCCTTACCAAAGATCGATCAGACTCGGCGTGGCTGGCCCTCCAACTACTCTCTAGGTGTCTTTTCCGGCGTTTCATCTCCCTCAGCTCCTCGGTGAACCAGGGAGCCGGGGTGATTCGATGCCGGGTCAGAGGCCGCAAAGGCACGATTCGATCAAGGGTCCCGCCCACCACCCTATTCCAGGCGGCAGCGAGTGCCTCGGCCGAGTCGCAGGACAAGGCTTCAGGAAATGGACCAAGCTCTGTCTAGAACCTATCCGGATCCATCAAGAGCCTGGGGCGGAACCACTTGGTCTGTTCCGCCTTCCTGCGGCGGGGAGTAGCAGAGAGGAAGCTCAGCCGAAGAAGAAAATGATCTGACCATGAGAGGGGCTCAACCACTATATCCCCTAAATTCAGACCATCCAACCACTGTTCAGAGGCAAAAACTAGGTCCAGCGTGTCCCCCCCGAGTGTTGGACCCTGAATTACTTGGGTCATGTTCATGGCCGTCATGGTAGCCATGAACTCCCGAGCTACCTCCAATGTCTCCCCCGCAAATGGCAAGTTGAAGTCTCCCACAACCAAAAGTCTGGTAGTCTCCAACGCCACCTCGGCGATGACATCGAGCAGCTCGGGCAAAGCTGCTGTCATGTGGCAGGGAGCCAGGTACCCGACCAGCACACCCTGTCTCCCAGGCCCCACCTCACCAAGAGGGACTCACAGCGGGCTACCTGTGAAACAGTGGTCTCCCTCGGCACAAACTCCTCCTTAATTAGAACCGCCACTCCCCCGCCCTTCCCCTGGGCCCGCAGCTGATGGAAAGCAAGGAAACCCGGTGGGCACATCTCAACAAGAGGGGCTCCCCCCTCCTGAACCAGATCACAAATGGGGGCTTTATTAATAACAGACCTGGCATTACACACCATCAGCTGAAGGCCCTGGGCCTGAGAGCCTATACCACCCGAATCACAGGAAGAGCTATGGGAGTCAGTGCGTGCCACCGCTTGCATATATCGGGGGCGCGTACCCCTAATTGGATATGGCCCCATGCTCCCACCATATCTACCCCTCCCACACGACAGGAATATTAAATTCCTCACCCTCTCGGGAACCTCCCCACCCACTACCAACCCTCAATGCCCTTGCACCGTGCCCTGGCCTCCAAGCTGGCCCTTCATACCTACCCGTATCCCTAGAAACCCGCCCACCCAAACCACTTAAAACCTTTTTTAAAAAACCAATTAAAAACCTCCTTAGCTTGCAATTCCTATTGGCCCTGGCCGCATGTCACCTCTCAGGGTTCCAAGACCTGTCCTGGAGGTAGGCCCTAGATAAAATAGTGGGCTAGGCCTGCGAGAGGGAGGACTCCCGCAGCGCCCTAAGGTGGGTGGGGTAATACGCAGTGGTCATAAATAATACACAAAACGAGATGAGACAGGACCAATGTTCTGGGGGAACTCATTTCAGCAGGGTAATGGAGATAGTATCTTCAACTGGGTGTTCAAGTGGGTGTTCAAGTAGGCAGGGCGAATCAGATAGGGAGAGAGGCAGCCTGCCAAATGGATGATCAAAAAGTTTGACTACAGCAGTCAAACAGACCTCAAATCAGAGGGGGACGAACAGTATCTTCGCATCCACAACAGGCAGGGATCGTAAGTCTAATGCCAGAAAAACACACCATGGTCCTTCTCACCCCCACTGGCGGCCCCTTCTACTTCATGCCACTGTCACCTGCTGGCTCCTCTCACCCCCATAAATGGAATCTCAAATGGGGGGGAGGAAAAGATCTTCAGCAGCCCCAAGAGCTGTGCCGTGGAGTTGCTTACTCCCACCTTGGCTCCTCTCACGCCTCTCCGCGCCGCCATCTTCAGCCGGCTCAAGGGGGGGGGTCTTCTGGCAAAGGTCCCACCAGCAGCTCCTCCCATGTCACGCCGTTGTTTCAACCAGCTTTACTCACCCCCCCGACAGATAGCAACTCAAAATGGGGGGGGAGGACCTTTCAGCGGCACCAAAAGCTGCACCGTGGAGCCCCTTGCTCCCACTGGCGACTCCACGCGCTGCGCCACCATTTCAGCCGGCTCCACACCCCCGACAAACAGCATCTCAAAAGTCGGAGGGGAATCCTCCAGCCATGCCGAAAACTGTGACTGCTGCTGGGGACACCCAACTTCACTCTCCCCCGACTGGTGTCAAAGTCCTCTGAATCCTCTGAAAACGGCGAGAGTCGAGCCGCGGATCTGCCTGCGGCCCTTTCGCGTCACGCCGCCATCTCGTCCGCTCCGCTGGCCGTATGGGTGCAATTCAGTTGCATTATGCAAAAACATGCATAATGCAACTGAAATCTTTGAAGTTCTATGCGTTCATGTTCAACAATAGACATTTTAAATGTAACACTTTAAAAAATATTTTTACATTTTAAGATTCCTGTACTTTCCTCTAGATAATCACTTACCCATTATTGGAAAACTTTAGTACCCACCTAGTTGGGCAATTTTTAATGTGCAATATTCAGATGCTAATTCCTGTAACTGCCAACTATTTGCCTGACTGATAGATCACCATGTATTTGAAAGAATGGTACCATAATAGAAGGAAACAGGCACAAGTTTTAGATAGTACACAAATGCTAACCATATTTATGTAAGAAGCACCATCATTATTGATCACTTTTTATTGGGAGTCAAAAATGCCAGCAACAGAGCAGACTGAGTTGGCACATCAGGCTGGACAAATACGTGATTGTAGCCATATTTCCACAGGCTAGTAGAGCAGCAGCACTGAGTTACATGTTGAGGCAACAATTGAGTTTTATCTTTCTGACACAATAAAAAGGATGGACAGCTACTGAACTGGTAGAAACCATGCAGGATTTAACAAAGGTATGAATAGGTGTGCAATAAATATCTTGCTAAAAAATTAGACGAGCAGGAAGCTCACTTAATTTCATTAATAGTTAACATTGTTTTAAATATCAACTTTTGCAATACAGTATTAAAATTATTTTCAAATGTTATCAACCTAACCCTAGTAAGCAGCTGCTTGCTATGGCCTTAGTTTTAAACATGTTTTGCAGTCTTTTTTGCACCAATTGACAATATTTTAGTGATCCAATTTTGCAGTTTCTGTGAGTCTGGAATTAAGACATTTATTTCACACCTAACAGATGTAGATAGGAAGTCTACTGTTCAGATTCATCTTCCACTAGTTCAATTCTGCGTGGCCCATAAAGTAGAACATAAGCTATATGCCAGTCTCCACCTCCTGATAACCTCAAAATATCTTCAGGTGTAACAATGCTGACTTTGTCGTCATCAAATTTAATCCATTCATCTGTGGGAGAGGAAAAAACAGTCAATAAACAATTTAAATAACATTTATGTGAGAGCCAGCATGGTGTACTAATGAAGGCGCTGGCCTAGAAAGCCGATGATTATGAGTTCTAGTGGGCATGAAAGCCAGCTGAGTGACCTTGGGCATGTCATACTCTCACAACCCAACCCACTCAAAAGTTTATGGGGAAAGTGCAAGTCTTAGGTATGTTGCCACCTTGACTTATTTTTAAAAAATCAAAATAAAATTACAGTGCAGAATTCAATTTATTTTTCAAAAAAGTAAGGCAGCCAAGTAACTTATGCTATCATTTGGCTATTTTCTAAAATTGCTTCAATACCTTGTTTTCTTTTAACCCAAGATACATAATGTCCAGAAGAACTAGATCTTCCTTGATGGGTTAGCACTGCCTGTAGCTCATAATAACCACAATTACTGGAACCAATATCTGAGAAGGCAAAGAAGATGCTACAATGTGATATAATAATAAACACTTTACATACTGCTATCCATTTATTTTGAAGCTCTCACTTTCAGAATCAGAACATGAGAAGCAGATTGATCTCACAAAATACATTCAGGATAATGATTTTTATCCATCAATAAAATGAATTCTCAATCGTGCATGCTCTTCTCTAATCCAATCCCCATTTCAAAAGGTTGCTGGATGCTTTTAATTTTTTCAAACTCTAAGCACTTCCAAAGACTCACTGCTTAAGACCTGTGCTTCCAAAACATTCACTGTCATCAACAAGAGCAGCGAATGGCCTGCTTCCATGTATTTCAGTGTAATCAGACGCTAGAAGTGTAAGAAGTCAATGAAGTAAGTGCATATTAGGTATTTATGGGTATCACACCCATAGGTATGATAACAGAGTTAATTAGACTGCTTGGGGATAAAAGTTGTACAACTACATACAATGGAATTGGCAAGATACTAGCATTGCTACTTGTATCACTTTTTCTTCAGATCTATCATCTGCAGCTGACTACAAAAGCAGATGAATATTTAATGTTTAAGGCACAAACATTTCAAGCTAAATTAAAACAAATGTAATAATTTTAATCTATTCAACATTGAATTTTTATTGAATAAAATAAAATCATTATATTTGTTTTAATCTATCATTCTGTATTAAGTCATTTCTGAGTTTCAAATTTAATTTGAAGTTAAAAGCTTGCTGAATTATAATAAGATACAATTTCTATACTAAACATGAAAAATTGTAACTTGTGGTCTCCCAATAAAAGAAAATATATGTGACTCAGGAATGAACTGTGAGGGTCCTTGGTGTTTTCTTGAGTTTGCTTGTTTCTGGCAGATGTTTCATTACCTGACTAAGTAACAGCATCAGTGCTGTGAAAGTGGGATTTGTTTCCTATTTATATACAGAAACTTGGCCTGCCAGTATTGGTCAGATTGTTTTGTCCTTGGTAGTTCTTTGATTAGGGTATTCTTTTCTGCTTGTATTTGTTGGGTGTTAATCTCTGCTTATCTGGGTGTTAGTTGCTAGAAGTTGTTTCCTTCTTGACTTTTTTATGGTCTTTTTTAAATGATATGATGGTTTATCTCTGGGTGTCTTATTTGTGGCTGTTTTGTCTATGTGTCAAGCTTCCAGGAATTCCCTTGGATTTTTTTTGGATTTAGTTTGATCAAGGATGGTCATGTTTTCTCAGTTAAAATTTTGATTAGTCTGTTCATATGTTGGAAATTAAGCAGTTTTCATGGTGTCTTCTGACTATCACACTAGTTTGTGTTCAGGGAAGCGCTCTGTTAGTTTTCTGCCTGTCTGTCCTACATAGTGGCTGTTACAATCCTTTCTGTGTACATTGTAGACAGCTCATTAACTTTAGATTTAGCTGTTCTTTATTAGCTGTAATAAAGTACTACTCAACTATGGCATACAGTATAATTTATTTTCATACTGATTTCAATCATAGTTTCAGATATTCAATAATTGACATTTCCAAATAATACATCTGCTTTCAATTTTTAAGGTAAGGCAGAGTAAAAATATTTGCAGTTCTTAAATGTCTTTCTTCTACTTACCATCAGAAAAGGAAAATGGTTCATACTTAATCTCCTTCTGTGAACCATCACCTTTACTAGACTTGAAAATAAAACAGAAGATGTTGGTTTGAGTTAATTTTGTAACTATAAAATATGGTATTAAAAATAAGCAAAATCCTAGGACAATTTTTACTATGCTATTGCTAGTAAAATCCTAGGACAATTTTTACTATGCTATTGCTAGTATTTACTATGCTAAATGCTATTACTATTCAGAAATTATTTGTAAAATAAAAAGTTGAAGGTTTAAGGCTCAGGTAGCGATTGAGCGTGGCTGCCCTGCTTGTTCAAGTGCCACAGTGTATGAATCAGAGAATGTGTAACATCAAGAACAAAGGGGATCATGAGCAAGGAAAATGTGTGGCAGAGGTTTTTCACTTCTTACAATAATCGTCCAATAAAAACCATGAAAACATAAAAATCAGGGACACAGTATTTGATGGTTGATAACACAACCATTAATATCATAAAGTAGCTTTATGTAAAATATTCATTTGCCCTGAACAATGCTGAAGAAGCAAAATAGGATAATTATTCATGTTCCTATATAAATTATTGTACAGAAGGACAAAAGTTCTGCACCACAAAAGTAAGCTCAGTCAGAGAAGGGGATTTTGGAATGTCTGCCTAGTAGGAACACTAACACATGCTATGCCTGAAAGAAGTTCTCCTTCAACCTGTGGAAAGTGAGATATGCTAAATATCTAGCCAGCACCCAAGGTCCCCTTGAAATCCAGATTTTGCTGTTATGTGATCTTTTATTGCTCTCCAGTTGATACTATCTATCATCTATTCTTTCAAAAAAGGACATGACTGCCTTTTTCAGAACCCAGATTGAGAAGAAATGCAGCTGAAGATTGGTAAGATGCTAGAAGTAGGAAAATGTTCTCTGCCAATTTGAGGGATAACAAGCTAGAGTGGAAGAACTGGATCCTTCAGTCAATAACCGATTAGCAGCTTCACAGCTATAACCTCTGTTGAAGGGATTCCCACCTCAACTCCCAGGGTCATGTTGGTTGCACAGCTTGGTCTGGCAAGAATAGCTTTCGCCATTCTCATGGAATTTCTTCACAAACAGCCAAAACACAAAGGGCCCGCTTTGCCCTTTCGAAGGCTTCCCAAACTCCCAGATTAAAAATGACATCAAAGACATTACTAAAGTACATATACCTAATTGTTCTGCTCCTAACAATTAAGATTAACTTAAAATTAGTAATTTTATCCAGCAAACTTTAGAAAATTTACATATGAAACTGCAGCTGCAATGATTTATTAGACCATGGAATCTAAAAAAACCTCAGCAGTAATTATTCACGTTTTATATTAGTCTGTTCACTACAAATATTATTATTAAAATGTGATCGTTAACAGTCTAAATGATGTCTAGTTATAAGCTTAACCTTCATAATACTGGACTTGATTTAAGGTCTACCTGTAACAAAAATGTACTCATTGTTAAATGAAATGTAAAGATTAATCAAACGTAAAGGATTACCTACATTATTTGGTTGCTGGTTTACTTTTTTGTCTTCCAGGTCCTTGAATTTTGATCGATATGGGACCATCTTTTCTTGAAGGCCTGGCGTACATAGTTCATATACATCCAACATAAGTGGAAATTTAACATCCTATAGCAATTTTAAAAGAGTTTCATGTTCATATAAGTCATCATATGAAGCAAATCAGCTGCCTTTGATCTTACTTACATTCAGTTTAAAATAACACTGGCAATAATCTAAGATTTTAAACAAAGTATACAAACCTAAGGCTCAGTATTTAATATTGTAAATGCCTCAGGAATATAGAAAACTGTTCCATTTCATATCTGACCATGAATTCATCCAGTTCAGAATTGTACTAGTAGCATACTATCTCTCAGGTCTTTCTCAGTCCCCATATATATAGGCTCTTAAAATGTAAAACATTTGCTCTGTGCTTACTTTTTGGTCTTTTTCATAGACATAATGGGGGGGGGAGAAAAATCCAGATTATGTAATATTTTACAGTGTCCTATGCACTTCACTCTACACAACCTTTAGAATGCTTTAGCAAAAGCATCATGAAGCTGATACAATGCAATCTGCACCGATTCTGCTCTCACTTCTATTTATAGTGTAAAGAATAGTATATCAGCTTATTTTAATTTAAATTACACTGCAGCTGAATATCAAACCTTGACTGCTAAAAGTATAAGCCAGATAATTATCATAGCTCAGGTGCAAAACATATCAAATGTACTTACTTTGAGAACTTTGGCATTCACAGATTCTTTCTCTTTGTAAAAAAACCGAACCATTTGAATAGTAAGGTATGCAGGCAAGCGACTTATCTTGGACTAGAAGAAGAAAAGCATTCACTAAAATCAGTGGGCATGAAAAAATGTAAAGAAATTTAAAGCAGGAGTCATAAATGCATGAAAAATGTAAAGACAAAACAAATATCAAGGGATACACAAGTTTTCAAACCAAATGGTAAAAATAATACAAGTTACCTCTATTTGTTTTTTACTACCCTCTTTCTATCCCGAGTATATACTTTGTGGAGATACATCTTAATTATAAAATGTTACTTGCTTTTATAAACACATTAATACATACACATGTATTAATTAATTCGTGTCCCACCACAATATGAAGTGATTCTGGGTAGCCAACCGATTACGATGAAGAAGTTTAGAACAGGGAAGTTATATGATAATCTCTATAGCATAATAAAAGTCCATCTATTTCCATTTTCTAAATCTTGCTTCATTTGCATGTATTCAACCCTTAAAACCACAGGTCAAGTTCCATTACTATAAAGGGATATTACAAAGGTACGCTCACCGTTTTTAAATAAAGCGCATTTCTTTGCAGTGTTGGTGATAATTTAGTTATTTCTTCTTGAAGACGCTGTAAGAAAAATATATTGAAAAAGATAACAAAGATTAGAAGACATGCAAAATTAAGTATGGCATTTCATCTGTCCTTTTTAAAATTCTGAACAGCATTTCAAATGATAATGCAATAAGAATAAAAAATTGTGCCCAAGATTTACTGACATCTGAAAGTATTTTTCAAGAAATGAGGAAAGAAATAATACATAATAGCCTAGATCCAAGTTATTTATGCTCATGAAATTGGCATTCATCTAGTGGAAATTTTGATTACTTTTTCTGCCAACTACTATATGCATTTCCAAAAGTTTGAAGGAAAAGTATTATAGCAAGGATGGGCGATTTGTGATACTTGGATGTTAGATTCAAATGTCAAGTAGCTCCAGTCAATATAGCCCCTTTGGGGAGAAGGGCGGTATAGAAATTTAATAAATAAATAGAAATAGCCAAATCATCCAGGATAATGAGAGTTAATAGTCTAGTAACATTTGGGGAACCAAGCTTTCCTCTTCCTAATAACTTTAAAACGAATATGGTACAGGGCAACAATTCAGATTTAATGGGAGCTATGTATGAAATTCTTACAGGTGCTATATATTTTTCCCAGGATTGTGTAGCTACTTAGCACAGCAGCAATGCAATTTCAGGAAAAGACAACCTTGAGTCAAGGAGTTGATAACCCATTCTAAAGTACCATTTTGTCTTTAAATGGAACACATTGTATATTACCTCTCTAGAATACATGAAACATACAAGTGGAAATGGGAAAGTATATTTAGAACACTATTCTACATTTAAATTTTTAATTCTCATTTTGACACTTCATGTTTTTTTAAAAAAATGTTAAATGAATTTTCAGTTTCACATAATGTCTTAGAAAATAAAATAAAGTAAAGTCCAACAATCTTAATTTCATGTTCAAATCTGTTTCTCCCTGAAAACTCTTTGTGGACCAATTTTTAGATAACCAAGATAAACCCTCTTAAATACAATGCTACAAAAACTGCTTGAATAAAGATGCCACAGTAACTCACCAATTTAAGACCCGTGAAAAGATATTTAACTTCTTGATTGATAAAGCAACTAAGCTGGAGCTGATTCTCTCTTCCTTTTGTGACTTCTTCCTCTTCTGCTTCTGTGCATTTCATGCTTTTCAAAATATTAAGGACCAAAATGAAAAGTAGTGAACTATCACTAAGCACTGAACTTAATTATTTGCATAAAGTTATCTTACTTTCAGAAGGCTTAAATTGTTGCAACAAAATAGTGGTTCTTATATCAGCACCCACTGTTTAATGACACTATTCAGTTCTTTAGAAAACTTGTTTTTTTTTAATATAATCTGACATAATTTTTTCTTTAAACACAATTTTAAATATATTTTATAAAAGTACTTAGCTACCGATTATAGAATACAGGGAAAACTATCTCTTTAGAAAATAAAATGTATAAAACAAATCCTACATATATTAATTGTATTACCATGAGCATGCTTTGTTATTCCAGAATGTTTAGGATACATAGTTTCAAACTCAACACTGAAAAACTGGTCAATTAAGCTTTTCTTTTTAGGTGCCGCTGCTGTTCCTGCTGCTCCTGAAACTGAAGAGTCAGTCTGTAAAAGCAAACAAACAGATAAGCAACAATACAAACTGCTTATACTTTACTCTTACAAAGATGTCTGTTGTACCTGCAAAACTAGATAGGGACCTAAATGTGGTCAAAGAGAAAAAAATCTGAATGGGTTACCTTTGAACAAAACCTGGGAAACAAAGATCTTTTTTTCCAATTCTATGTCAAGCAGTCTAAATCCAAAATTGGTCACAAAAAGCAGCTCGGGTAGATATTCCAAGTAGCTTTAGTTCAATTTGGTTGCTTGTACTATATAAAGCTAGTATTTGGGGTTCACAAATTTGTTTCAAAGCACCAATGCAGTATCCATCAGTAATTTATTAGAAGATAATAAAAGAACAGCTTATTAGACCTAGTGAAGGCTCAACTAGTCTAGCATTTTGTTTCTCATAATGGCCAATCCAATGATCTGGATTCTAATAAACAGGTCATGGCCATATAACTTTCCCCCTATTGTTTCCGTGCAGTTGGTATTGGTAATCATACAAGTGCTAACCTGAATCTAATACTGAATCTTCAAAACTAGTTCTGCCTGATAGACCTGTCCTGTTTTCCATTTACCTTTCAGCAAGTAACCATGTCTGCATCATGCTAAGAAATTCTGCAAATTAATTATACCATTTATTAATAAGCATTTTTGACTCTTCTTACTCTTCTTGCCATCAGTTTCATTGGATGATCCACAGTCCTAGCATTTTGAGAAGTAAAACTTTTCCCTATCTTCTCTTTTCATGGCAAACATGTTTTCATACATCTTGCTCCCATCCTTACTTGGTCACCTTTTTTCTATGCTAAAGAGTCCCAAGCATTCAAACCTTGTATTGTATGGAACTTATTTCCCCGCAATATGAAATTTTGTACTTATACTGAATCAGATTCATTATCTGGCTGACTATTAACTCAATTTAAAGAGATTCCCTTGGAATTTTTCATAATCTTTTTTTCCATACCTTGAATAATCTGATATTGTCTATATCTATTTCAACTCATATCATACCAGTTCATGAGTGTTAAAAAAATATGGTCGCTCCCCAATGACAGATTAATCCAGCAGGGATTCAAAGGAAATTTGGAGTTATTCCTGAAAGTCTATTTCCAGCTGAGAGTTTAGTCACTGGCTAGAATGGACATGTGGTTACAGCCTTAGATGGAATTGCATTCATGCCACCAAAGTGACTCTAAGCAGTTTACAACAACATAAAAAGCCATATAAATAACAGAAAAGCCTACCTTAAAACGGTTAAAAACAGGTTTAAGACTTGCATGAAAAAATAAATCAGGTAGGTGACTGATGGGCCTATTTCATTTGACCAGATTCCTTCTAGGAAAGGAGTTAAGGTAGCTCCTATAGGGTTTCTGTGAGGACTATTCTAGCCATTTGCTGGACAAAGTTGCTTTGATATGCTTGGAACCAGACTTTAGTAAGGCAGGTCCCATGGAAATGATTGAGGCATATTGCCCAATTATCTGAAATAGTTAGTCGTGGAAAAGTGAATAGGATTGTTGGAGCTATGAGCTATTTGTTCCCTTTTTAGGTAAAGATGTTGAGAATGTAATAGATGAACAGTTTCTAGAGGTCTTAGAAGATTATGCGGAATCTTTTCAATTGGTTCTAAGTCTGTGCTACCAAGAAAACCTTGTTCATGCTTGTAAGTAATCTTTGAAGCCTTAGGTGTTTTTGTTGGAATTGGATTTTTAATTTCAGTTACATAGGTTTTTATATTGTTTGTACACTGATTATTCAGTGTATTTTAAATGGGTGATCGTGTAAAATTTCTAAATAAAAATTAATAAAATAAAACTAATAAATAAAAACTATATTATATGACTGTTATTTTATGCTTTGATAATTGTATTTGAGCCTAATAATTTTCTTTGTAATACAGATAGTCTTCAACTTATTACTAGAATTGACTCTGGAATTATCCTAATAAGTTATTGTGATTGTTAAGTTGGAGCATTATGTGACTGGATGTGATTTTCTTTTATGAATTTAAACATATATTTTCAGAAAAAAGATCCACAGGTTTCACCAATTCTCAAAAAGGTTCATGGAATAAAAAGATTAACTGCTGTCTTAGGTACTTTCAACAATTTAACTGCAATCAAATTATACTTTTATTGCTGTTAAATATTGCTAACATTATTGACTATAAAAACTCAGCTACAGCCCAGAGTTAGTCTCAGTTATTTCCAAATAGTATGGTTAAGACTTACTTCCATTACTGCATCACCTTCTACACCCTCTAACTTTTGCTGCAATACTCGCATCATCTGTACCCAGCATTCATTAGCATCCTAAAGAATAAGATAAAGATAAAATGAGATTACCGGAATCCAACTAAAATATATATTGTGCATGTATCATACACACATTGTATAAAAACACAAACACGTGTGTGTGCACACAAGTGTATATATACACAAATGAGAAAATCTTACTTTATGTTTATTCTAAAATGTTTTCTTCAGCAGCCAGAATTAGAAGCTGCTAAAGAATCATAAAAATATAGCTATTAATTACCATTATGTAAATGGTAAATCAAAAGATACATGTTTATATAAAATATGCAGCCTACAAAAAAGAATTTAACAAGTATCTACCTGTTGAAGATACTGGCCTTGATCTCCTTTCTCTGCAAACTGAGGAAAGGCCATATGTAAAAACTGAAGAAGAATGATGGGCGGGATACTGGAGGAAGTTTTGTCCATAGAATCAAATAAATCTCTTAAAGCTTAAAAATAAAAAATCAATAAACAGTAAAATGCAAGGTAATTAAATAATCAATAAACAATAAAATGCAAGGTAATAAATGTGGCATATTCCACAAATGTAAACTCTTTTATCTAATGTATAATACAATTATATTTTGAAGCAAAAGACTATTTAAATATATACATGTGCTATCAGTCTATTTAAAAATTTACTGTACGATTATATCATACAAGTGAAACAATCTATATTGCTGCATGGAAAAGTTTTATACAGGTTAGGACAGCTATTGGGACAGAAACTGCTGTCATTAAGCAATGTGGTCATAAAGGTACATCACATGACCATGCCACTTAGCTGCTGCAGTCCTGGTTGCTCTCATTAAGCGAGGACCATGTGGGCTATTAAGCAAGGGCCTCCAGTGATGCAACTTCCAAATTCCTATTGGCTTTCCCCAATGACTTTGCTCATAGAAAGCAGGCAGGGAAGGTCAGAAATCCTGACCATTTGACAGCAGAGATCCTGCAATGACTAGAACCCCAAGGACCAGTCTAAATCCTTCTTATTCAGCATCACTGCAAATTTGAAGAGTTGCTGCTTATCTTAGACATTTATTTTACCTGTGTCATTTAATATTAGAGTCACAACTGTATATAATAGATGCAGCTTAAACTGTACATTACAAAAGTGAGTCATGTCAATCTACTTTCAAAGTGACTCTAGTAGAACAAAATACAATTAATAGACCACGTACAGGTAGCCCTGTTGTGGTCTGTTGAACCTGCAACTGTGGTCATAAGTTGTGATAGATATAAAGCCGGTCATCGTGTGACCATGCCCAATTTTATAATCTTTTTTGCAGTGGTCAAGCAAACATGGCAGTCATAAAGCAACCACACTGCTAGGTTGTCAAGCACCCAAATGTGATCACATGAGTGCGGGGGGGGGGGGGGGGTTAGGAACAGACCACAGAATTTTTAATTCAGGAGGTAAGTCTCTTTTCAAAGTTTGCTGTAACTTCAAACAGTTGCTAAGTAACCAGTTGTAAGTCAAGGATTACCTGTACTGTAAAATTAACATAGAAAGTTAATTATCATTGCATATCTAACTTGGTTCGTATCCAATCTGGCATAAGGTCACAAGATATACAAAACAAATCTATGCATGTTCGCTTTATAGCAATTGCCTTCCGCACATCATCTAATAATAAGTTCTGTACACGCAACTGACTTCTGATTCTTTAAGGCTGTGCTGAATGTTGCATAGCAATGTAGCAAGATTTCAACAACTTGACAGATAAAACAATATCCCCATGCACATTTTTTTAACATTACACTGAAATAATGAACGAACAGATCGAGCAAAATTAACCTAACAAACCAATTAAATCAAATATTCTGCATCCATTCAAAAGATTCTAGCTAGAGCAGTGCCAAATAAGGAGAAATGTAAGCAATTCTACAGAGTAGCCAATGAACATACCGTCCCAAAATCTGATAACAGCATATTCAATAGTTGGCTGTTCTTGATTTGTTTTTTTCTTAAATGAAATGGCATAAATCATAATATCCTGGTCAAGGGCAATAAAGTAAACAAGCAGCATTCATTTTCCAATGTTCCAAGTATTTCTGTATATTAAAAAGCTGCAAATTTCAAAAGGAATTTTTTTTTAACAGTGATCAATATTTGGCCACATTTCAAAAAGTGGTAACTAAAACTCAAAAGCTATAAAATACTTTAAATGGTGCTAGGAAAAAAATGTATTATTTCTTCTAAGCAGCATACTGGCCATTTTATCTGGGGTAGCTAAATTACATCAGAAAATTCTGCTTTGCTCTTGAAATACAAACCTGCAGTAATATACTGAGCAGAGGCCATTTCCCCTGAAGCTCTTAAGGCACCAGCATACCTAAAAATGTTTAAAACACAGTTATTTTGGACTCAGAATCAATACAACATAGAAACAATGTTGAAATAGTTTTTATCTGGAGACTGAGATAAAACTTTTATTTGTGAGAATTTGACCACAACCAAGAAAATTTTAAGTTGTGACTACAAAACCAAGATTTGGAATTCTTACACTTTGGAAGCCTTAGATAGGCTGGTTACCATCATAACTGAATGCACACTTTAGCTCACATAAAATAGGAAGTATGCATTCCAATTTGGAGGAAGATACATCAACTTTGGAACATGTAGAGGTTGTATTAACGTTAGTTGTTTTAAAGTTTCAAGGAAAGATACAATTGACCAGGCATGCCTAATTTTTTTATATGTGCGCTGAAACCTGGTTGTACCTAACAAGCTGTTTGCTTCTCATTATTTTGTATGCATCAAATAAACACATCAAACTATTTGATACATCAGACCAAAAACCCCTTATCTAGAATTCTATTCTATTTCTTCAGTAGCCAACAATATGTCATGGAAAGTTCATGAGGTGGGGATGACTATAATAGCGATATCTCATTCATATTTCCAACAACTGAAATAAACATTCTGTCTTCTTTACTAGAGAAAATATAGGGCTATCTGTACTTGCAGTTACTGACAGCCTTGTCCTTCCTCCATAATCAAATCTAATTTCTAATTAAAGATATCCAAATGATACTATCCTTACATCTTGTAAAAATTCCATATTTACCCATTTGATTTTGAAGATGTTTGGTTTAACATAATCCGATCAGCTATTTAATTAGATTGTTCCCATACAAAGAAAAACCAAGTTCTATTATTTTTTTTAAAAAATACACAGCCATTTCCCCCACCCTATACCAGTGATGGCGAACCTATGGCACGCATGCCACAGTGGGTACGCAAAGCCCTCTCTGTTGACACACGAGCCAACAGCATCATCCCAGCATCATCCCAGAGCTGAGCATTCTCAGAAAGAGTAGTGGCAACAAGTGATAATGTCACAGGGTCCTGCGTATGCTCAGAAAGAGAATAGCAGGCATCAGGCAATGACATCATGAGCCGTGACTCATTAACTGCAACTTGTCTAGGCACTTGGTGCCTAAAAGGTTAGCCATCACTGCCCTATACCTTATTCCACTGTCTTCTCCAGTATTTCTACCAACCAAATAGCCAGAAACTTCTCCAGATGATACAACTCTTATTTTTACTTATAGTTTCTTAAAACTTAGCTTTAAACCATTTTTACTGTTGGTTGAAATATTCAACTGCTTCTATTATATTTTATTACCTATATTATGTTTAAAAGCAGTTTGATCTAGTGGTTAAGGCATCAGGTTAGAAAGCAGACCATGAGTCTGCCTGGGTGACTTTGGGTCAGTCACTCTCTCTCAGCCCACCTCATGGGGTGGCTGTGGGCAAAATAGGAAGAAGAAGGTGGGTTAGATATGATCACCGCCTAGATTTACTGGTAAGAATAATAAAGGTGGGATACAAATCCATTAGTCAATAAAAATAAAAAATATTTCAAGATAATTTGTAAATATATCAAAAGAACCATGAAACAAAGAGCCAGTAGCTTACATTTATATTCCACTCAAAAAAAGAGTGATTCCTTTTCTTTTCCTCTCCATTGCAGCCCGCTGCACCTTCTAAATAAGCTGTCCCTAAAGGTCAGGGAATCCTCTGAAACAGCCTAAATGTGTTTGGGGAAGCAACGTAAGGACAGAAAAGGTAGGAGTTGAGGCCAACTGTGTGAGCAAAAATATGCTCTGCTTGTTCAGAAGCATCTTTGGATACAAACCAATCACATCTAAGATAATTTATTCCATAAAACGTTGCTTAACCAAACACTTCATCCATCTAAAATGCTTTAAAGTGAGATCACCTCTAAATCTCCCTCTTACATAATCCTTGATATTGCTTAATTTCAAAGATGCTACCATAGTTAACCAGAGTCATGCCCAGAGACGCTTTGCAGAATGAGATGGGCGGCATATAAACTTAATAGAACTAAATAGTTAGCACTCTTTGACTTCTTGCAGAATTGACAAAGAGTGGAAACAGAAAAAGCAACATTAACCATGAAAAAACAATTTCAAGGATATGTGAAATTAATTTTACCAATACTTTAGTATCTTCACTTTCCAATGTCCTAGAGTCTGCAGCAATTGTATATTTAAAATGTGAGCTGGTATCAATATTTCTTGAAACTGATAAACTTTGATCACTAATCAAAATAAGACATTAAAACTTTATGAAATAAATAGTGCAGGAACCAAAAGCATTTTTCTAAATACAGAATTTGCAATTCAATTTGCAGAATATATTTCAACACACATTGGATTCCTATTATAGTTTCACCACAAAATTTGAATTATATATTTCAGTTTTCCATTTAAAATCTAAAATTAAAAATGAAGTTTACTACTTAAACTTATTCTAGCTTCCCTTTTCTATTAAAAATACTAGCAGTGGCAATTCATACTACTCCATATTAAAAAAATAATAAAATTAATAGCATTTTATTTGTAATTATGAAAACCTACCTCTTAAGAGCCTCTTTCAATTCTGGCACAGAGCGAATACACTGAACTGTAGCATTCATATAACAAGTATTCCCAAGATTTGTTAAGCCACACGGTAATTCCATCTATCACAGAAATATTAAAAATGTTTGCTTTATATTAAATATTGTATTTTCAGAAATGGTTATGACATCTCTATTGAATTTGTACCAGTTCTCAAAAATGCTACATTTGGCTACAATGATATCTGCCCTTAGTTGCATCTCATTAGGACCATTATTTTGAAAATACAATGAAAAATACATATATATAACTCAGAAGGCTTTAAATATCTTAGCCAAAAAACTGGGCAAAAAGATTGACCTTGCTAAATGCCAAGAGTGAGAGCTAACCCCAATTGAGCACAGAGAAAGGACACTTTGAAATCCTAATAAACAGCAATGTTTAATCAATAAAAATCAAAGAAACTCGGAGTGTGCCAACTTTGTTGGATAAAATCAACCAGGCAGATACTATGGAATACAATCGGTCCCACAAGTAATCAGACTTGATACCATGTAGGGCTTTGTAAGAAATGACTACTACCTTGAAGCTCACCTGAAAGCAAACTGGCAACCGATGCAGCGCATAAAAGAGGGGAGTTAGATGGGAATACAGAGGCACCACCGTCACTATCCTCATTGCTGCATTTGGGACATTTGAAGCTTTTGGAGTGTGCTGCAGTAATAAGCTGTGAGTAACCAGTGTGAGTTACTGTAGGGTCTTCCTATCTAGGAAAATGTACAACTGGCACACCAATTGAAGATTGGGAACGCCTTCCTAGCTGCAGCTGTTATTTGCTCACTGAGTAAGAACTACATGCAGTGTAATACTTTTTTCCCTCAAAGGTGCCATAAGAATTTACTTCTTATAATATTTACTTGAGCAAAATCATGCTTCCTTTGAAAAGCTAGTTTTTGCATAAGATAAGCCATTTAGTAAAAATCAGAAGAGTTACTAATATAAGGGCAATGATTTCAACACAGAGAGCAACCATCACTTTTCAAAGAAATTCAGCTTACTCAAAAAAAGGCAAAGAATTGCACTTTTTGAGAAGAATATTTTTCAATTTCTGATCCTAGTTTTTGGTTTGAAAATGAAGTATGTTTATAATAGTTTTTTTCCAATCATGTCCAATTCTCATAGACTACCTGTACATATCCCTGCAGTTTTTTTGGCAAGTCTTTTGCCACTGATCCTTTTTAGAGCTGAGAGAATGTGACTTGCCCAAGATCACTCAGTTGGCTTCACGCCCAGGAGAGATTGGAACTCAGGGTCTCACAGTTTCTGACCTGATGCATGAACAACTACCCCAAAGGGGATATATATATATTAATCCTCATTAAATTTGAGGTCATGCATATCTCAACATTCAAAAATGTGAATATAATGAAAAGATAAGCTTACCGCTGAGGCTAACTGTTCTTCTGTCATATCTTCTACAAAGACAGGCCGGGCTACTGGTTCTTCAGGAAGTGCATCAGCAGAGCCCATCATTAATAATGTCATTCCCTATTGAAAAGGTGCAACAAGTTTATCAGCAGATGCTTTAAAAAATTAAATATAATCACACATATCAGTATACAAGTAGTTAGTTTTAAAATTAAGCTCAAAGCAGTTTTGCTTTCTTTTTTATGCTAAAAAGTATTATGGCACATACAAATTTAAATTATGATTATTTTATTATCTTTTGAAAAACAGTGCAAAGTACTAATATATACCATTCTGTTCCTTAAGGAACCAAAGTATCTACAATAACCTTAACTTAGCGACAAGTTACTCCTCTTTTTTCTAGTGGTTTCCCTACTAAAAAAATCAAATATCAGCAATCACATTTATGTTCACATTTTTAATTTTGATTATCTCCAAAAAGATGTTAAATACATGTTTTAGTTTAGTTTTAGTTTTATTTATATTTATTTCTATACCGCCCTTTTCCCCGAAGGGACCCATGTAAAAATATTACAGTACTAAAAGCAGTATTTAACTCTTTATAGCTATAGTCTTAGAATTTAAAAAATAAGGCACTATCTGCCAACTGAATCCTCCTTCTATTGTTCCCATTTCCCATCACATCATACTTTGAATCATTCTCAAAATTGAGGCCACAGAGAAGAGGTTAACCCTGTTCTATGAAGCTGTTGTGCATAGAAAAATCCAAACCATTATAAATATCTAATACAAACTGTGTGTAATACTTACACTTTTTATTTTGATATTACCCCAATCATCATCCTATTTGAAAGAAAGAAAATAAATGTAAACTTTCACCAATAATAGTAAGATGACTCAACCGATTCAACAAATACATCAACAGCTAAAAAGAGGAAAATGCCAAAGGGCGATCTCATAGCAAAGGTCAAAAATTCCTCAGAAAATGTACACAAATAATTTGATATTATGTTTAATTCATAAATTCTATCAGAATATAAGCTTATGCAAATGTCTTCCTTACTGCCTCAATACATTAAATTTGTAAAACATACAACAGCAAGTGTGTGATAAAATAGTTTCCAACTCTACCTTTAAAGTTCCACCTTTCACCATCACCTTCTGTCTGTCAGGCTGAACTCCAGTCAAGGCAAAAAGCTGTGCTTTGAATACCATTGGAGGCTCATCTGTATTCAGCTCCACTCCATCGAATTTTTCTTTGCCCCATTTTACATTAACTGAAAAACAAGGATTTGAGATACAGCACCAATACCACTAATAAAATTAATACTGAAAATTAGACACGATTTATTATGACTCCTGATTTGGCAGCAATTAGACATTTAAATTATAAAAATTAAAGTCATACAAACTTATATTAAGTAAGTTTCCTAAAAATTATACTTCAGTTTTGGCTATACTCTCGACTGGCTGTACTGTCAACAGACACGAATATTCTGCAACTTGTAACAAGAGGAATCTTTACTGAAATACCAAGTTTACATATAATATATTGCTAAAACTGGTAACCCCAATTTCTAAGGAAGCATGCATCACATGTTATTCCTACATTATTTCTATACGTAGGAAATCAACACTCTGTGAACATAGCTATTCTATTCCAATAACTATTTGATCTTTTAAAACCAACTTTGAAATATGATTGCTTGCTTCCCTTCCCTATAAGTGGCAGCATTCATTGCAGGATATACATAATATTAATTCTCTAAATAAGCCTTTCCTAACTTTACACTCTCCCTTGTTGGGAGGGATTACGTTGTTTATTATGCCCGGTAACATGCTACTTGGTAAAACATTAAGTTAGAATATTGTAATCTAGAAGTACAAGTGGTCCTCAACTTAAGACCGTCATTGAATCCAAAAGTTCTATTGCTAAGCAAGACAGCGGTTAAATGAATTTCACCCCATTTTACAACCTTTCTTGCCACAGTTGTTAAGTGAATCTCTGCAATTCTTAAGTTAGTAACAAGTTTGTTTAGTGAATCTTACTTTCCCCGTTCACTTTGCTGTCAGGTTGCAAAAGGCGATCACATGAACCTGGGACATTGCAACCATCATAAATATGAATCAGCTACCAAGCATCTGGATTTTGATCACGTGACCACAGGGATGCTGCAATGATCCCAAGTGTGAAAAATGATGTTAAATCGCTTTTTTCAACACTGTTGCAACTTTAAATGGTCAACAAACCAAAGGTTGAAAGTTGAGGACTACCTCTAGTTTGGGAACAACAAATGCATTAGGTCCAAATG
>JANHFO010003453.1:3154-14970 GCA_032468095.1 Pareas carinatus | reverse complement strand
GACTTTGGACCAAGACAATCTCCCAATGGATGGAAACTAATCAAGGAGAGAACCAATTCTAAGAAAATATTTTCTGACAGAACAATTAATGGAACGACTTTCCTCAAGAAGTTGTGGGTGCTTGAACACTAGATATTTTAAAGAAGAGATTGGACAATCATTTGTCTGAAACGGTAGAGTGTTTCCTGCTTGAGCAGGGAGTTGGCAAGAAGACCTCCAAGGTCTAGAATTATTGGGGAGTGGGAAGAGGAAGAAAGAGTAGTTTGCCACCTTGGGTTATTCATAAAAACAATAAATGTGAGATATAAATAATATATATTAATCTTTCAAAGTTCTGTTCTCAGGAACCTTTCAAAGCAGAAATGAACAGTTGTGCCAGATTTTTATTATTTTTCCTTATTTGTATAATAAATTTATACAAATAAATTTATACTTTAAATTGGATATACTTTTAAGTCCAGTTTCTAAAGCATTTCATTGTGGTTATGTTCAAAAATACTTCTTCCAACAGAGTCGCATTTTTCAGTACAGAAATTTAAAAATTAATAATTATCTCACTGGCTATTTGAGGCAAAACAAGATATGTCTGTTTCTCAAATTTGCGTTAGACTATTTTCATTATTGTGGGCAGATGTTCCTTCTTTCAATTTTCCACATTAAAATTCCAAAACCTACCAAAATTATCTTGCATAATCTTCACTCCTGATATATCATGCAAAGCTATTTACTTTTCAGTGTTTAAGTAAGATTACTTTGGACCTGGGTTTGTACTTCTCTTAGAATGTAGAAAACATCATAGGTTCTTCATTATACAAGAATACCAAGATTAATAAACAATTCAGAATAATAAAGAAAGGTTCACATTATTCATAGCAGAATTGGAAAGTAAAAGAGGCAAGAAAGACCTAAAATGACTTCCTTAAGAAAAATGAATAAATTCATGCCTAATGTAATATTTAAAGTATTTATAATAAGATGCAGTTCAATTATGACACAAATTTATTAGATTTTTTAAGAGCAAGAAGATTGTACAAAAGTTTGGAAAAAATTGGTACACCTGCCTCAATGAGTTTGTATTCTATTCTGTGCTAAATGCTGTATTTGAATAGTTTTTAAAGATAAGAAATGTTTGAGTGGAAAAATATCTGAATATTTTTTAAGGATATTTTTACCTTCTTGAGGAAAAAGTCCAACATTCAAATTACAAATAAATGATATAATAGTACCGACTTTTTCTTTTCTATCTAAAAACTATGAAATTGGCATAATCAAAACTACTGTGATCAACATGGAATATTTTCTCTAGCTCTTACTTAGCCATGAAATGTATTTGATTTTAAGCAATACTTTAAGTACGTTGACCAGAGTTACAATGAACTTTTCTAATGTTAGATGAAGTTGTGGATAACAAAGATACATTCACCCATAAGATAAGAGAAGTAGCAAAAAGTACTAAGAGAAATGTACTTTTCACAAGATATGATTCCATCACCATGGCATATTCTACATAGTAGAATTAAGATGGTTTTGAATATAGACATGCTGTTATGTTACAAACAGTATCAGAAAGTGAATAATGTAGCATAATAAAGATTTTGAGCAAATGATATAAAAGGACCAAGGGAAGCAAAAGATTTCTTTAAAAACAACCCCAAGAGTCTGAGAAATATTAGGATGAGAGTTTACTTTGAGAAAGCTCCTTTTTCATTATTTGAAGAAAGGAATTTGCTTTCAAAATTTTGCTGACACAAGTACCAGTGGGTTTAAAAGCAAAAACTACTCACCAGTAACTTGAATTCTCTGAATGAGTAATGTCCCCCACAGATCCATATTCCTTTGACCTATTGAAATTTAGAAATTAACATTTCATGACAATTGCCATATGCCCTGAATGCTAACTGTATGCTCTGTGAAAAAATGGTGGTCTAAGAAAATGTTGATACAGAATAGAATGGGAGGCCAATCCAAAATTTGAATTCATGAGGAGTAGGAAACAAAAGGAGAAACAACAAATGAATAGTTTGGGTGAAGTGAAGAAAAAATATCTTTTTTAAATTGAATTTTTAGGTTTTCTAAATAATGCAAAAGCAAAGATATTTTAAGAGATCAAGATTTTAAAATGCCTAGGAATTAAATAATGAATTCACAGAAGAAAGCTAAGAATATACATGAACTGCTCCCAAAGAATCTTGTTAGATGTGGTTAGTAATTTTTTAATGAAAAGTATAGATGACTTTATAGATGTAGAGAAAAATTCCACGACGTGGGCTCCAGCATGAGTTCGAAAGTTTGGAAGACTAAACCTCTGGTCCTGGTAATCAACCCAGATTGGATCCTATATCCTTCTCATCTTTTCTACTACCTTCTCTTATTAATCATAATAATTCTCATAATAATCATTATTATGATTATTATTGCTCTGCTGCTTTGCACTGACAGCTTATGTACTGAGACAAATTCCTTGTGTATCTAATCACACTTGGCCACACTTGTTCTGTTCTGCTGTTCTATTCCTATTCCTATTATCTTAGAATGTTTGAGAGATATGCAGATTTCATATGAATTTTCACCATTCTACATTCTTTTGCTACAGTCAAAACTTTATGCATAGCACATAGATTATCTCAAGTTATATAGCACTCTATATGATGAAAAAGCATCTCTAGGATTAGATAGGTAAACCAGTAAGAACTGTACCCAGTAACAGGTGGAAAATGCTAAAGACACTGCAAATTCTATTAAAAATCAGAATTAAAAGTAGCAATAATTAATGCTTTTAGTAAGATAGTAATATCTGGCCTAAGTATTGGTTATTTCAGTTGTTTTTTATTTTTATACTTTTTAAAATATCAATATAAACATCTAGGAATAGTCCTGCTCCTTGACAAATAACATCAATAATAAAACAAATCTCAAGGACGTTACAGACATTACAGTTGAAGAATGTTTAATTGAATACTGTATGCAGTAATGTCTTGGAAATCAATAATACTAAATAAAATAAAAGCATTTGTGCTGTAAGAAAGATGTTGAGAAACTTGATCATTAACACAACCTTCACAATGAAATAAAAATAACTTTGCATGACTTCTGTGATTTCAGAATCAGCATTACAAGAATCATGATTGAATAAAAATTGCAATGTGCAAGTGAAGCAAAAGGAATGATGGAAGAGATGAGGGGAAAGTAGAATAAAAATAACTTTTAAAAGATGGTATCTTATGTTATTGTAAAAGCAGAGGTGATGTTTCAAAGGAACTGAAAAGATTATAGTAAGAATAATTAGTAGCAGAGTAGCTTTGATATCCTAGCTGGTATGTTGGCAGAGGAGATCCCTAGACATACGGTAATGAAAGATTTAGATCTACCTTCTTTTGGTGTGAACTCAGAGGTATTTTGGGAATTCATGACTACCATGGACTTTAAGCAGCTTCACTCCAACACAGTAATGAAGTAAGTTGGAGATGGAAAATGCTAGCATCAGTCTCTTTTCATTGTCAGAATGGTCTGATTGCCTTAGAACTCTCCACAACTGCTCCCACCAGAAGAGGAAGAACCTATGATATTGGATTGCTCTAGGCAATTGCATTTTAGAGGGATGCAGTTTGACTGAGGCTTTAGGCACTGCCTGGAATTAGAGGATGACAATGGAATGAGATGGTTACATTCCCTATTTGTAGATTCTGGAGAGCCCCTTGGGTTTCAGAGGAAGTCTGAAATGACAAAAAGATGCCTAGAGTCCAAGTTGAAGAAGATAAAGAATGAATCTAATCAAAAGCCAGTAAAAACCTTCATTAAGGATTACCTCACGCTTCGAAGAGCAGTAATACATAATGATTTACTCTGAACTAAATTCCAATTATGCAGATCCTCCTTGACTGTGACACAGTTTATCTTAGTTACAGTGCTCAGCATAAATGAGTACACTTCAATCAATATCTCAATGAACACAAGAACAATTTCCAAAATGTTGACAAAAGTGAGTTTTATAGAACATTTGATTAGCTCATTACAGTAAGATGAATAATATAACTTAGATTACAAAATCTTCAGTTTTACTCAAATTAGTTGATGCAAAAATGAATACATCCCACAACAAAAACTGCATCTAGTATTTTTATGACCTCCATGATTTATAAGGACAGTACCAAGTCTAGGCATGGAATAAACAAACAGGCAACATATTGCAACATCTATCTTTTTCCATTCTTCAAAAACAACCTCTTTCAAAACCTGGAAGCTGGACGGAGAGTGATGCTCAACTTGTCTCTTCAGAATTACCCATAGGTGTTTGATTGGATTCAGATCAGGAAACGTACTTGGCCGCTGAAGCACTTTTACCCTGTTCTTTTCAAAAGAATGCAACAGTGGCCTTAGATGTGTGTTTTGGATCATTGGCATGTTGCAAAAGCGCACGACGACCAAGGGCACAGAGTGATGGTAGCATCTTCTTTCAATAGAGCAGTACATCTGTGAATTCATGACATCATCAATGAAATGCAGCTCCCCAACACCAGCAGCACTCATACTGCCCCTCAGAAGGACACTGCCAGCACTATGTTTTACTGTGAACACCATGAATTTTTCTTTGCACTCCTCACCTTTGCGACACCATACAGTTTTGAAGCCACTAGTTCCAAAAATATTCATCTTGGTGTCATCACTTGAGTACCGTGTCCCAGGAATCTTTGTTTTCAGCACGGGCCTTAACAAATTCTAGGCAAGCTTTTTTATGCACAATCTTTAGGTGACACTTCCTTTGTGGATGACACCCATGCATGCCATTCCTCTGCAGTGTAGGCTGTATTGTGTTACGGAAAACAGTCATTCCACTTTGGCTTTCTACTTCTTTAGCTAACTGCAGTAAACTTGGATGGTGTTTTCTGCAACCCTCCTCATCAGAAAATGCTGCTGTCGAGGTGTTAACTTCCATGGATGGCCTGGACGTCTCTGTGAGATGGTTACAGTTCCATCTTAAAATTTTTGTATCATGTTTGCTACAGTATTCTGAGTAAGTAAGTAAACCTTTGCTGATCTTCTTGCAACTTTTCCCTTTCTTGGGTAAAGAAATTATTTTATTTCTCAGGTCTTCCATGTGCCATTGTTGCCATTGTTGCCAGCATGAAATGGGAACTTTCTTTGTTAAGTAATGCCCTTTTATAATCAATTGTCTGCTGGACACCTGCTCAATGAATCACTAGCCTCACCTGCAGTTGAATTCTTGTTAATTAGAATTTTGTCTCTAAAATGTAGGTTTGCTCCTATGACTTTCATTGGGATGTATTCATTTTTGCAACATGGTTTTAAATGAATTTATTAGGAAAAATACATTTTCTGTGTGCAAATTAACAAATCTTGTTTGCTATCAATGGCCTGCACTTGTGGGGATATTTTATAGTAGAGTGTCCCATAGAAAAAGTTGATTTTGAAAAGAAAGGAAAGGTTTTCTGACAAATCTGTTGGAGTGTACTCATTTATGCTGAACATTGCATATGGGAACAGAGTGAGGCTGTTATTCTTAGGGAAGTGGACCAAGTTCATTGGCCTCTAAATCTCTGTATTAAATCCATGGCCATCCTTACTACCAAGGCCGCCTGGAAAACATATGGTTGGATGCATGTGGCAATAAACTCATCCTTGGATGACAAGATAATCCAATCAGCATTTGAATCATTCCCTTCTCAGGAAGCCACTGCTGAATCCAATAGTGCTGGAGAATATTTGTTTTGTCTCCAAGCTACCCTTTCTAAAGGTTGTTGGTGTGAAGGTAGTCTGGCTGCAGCTTCAAAGATCCTGCACAAAAGGTTTACCCGAAGACTTCTCAGTCAGGTTTTGGACCTGGCTATTATACCAATATAGTACTGATGATAATTAGTGATGATTTCTGGTGGGATTGGAATAGGGATGGTGCATCATGACCTTCTTTGATCAGCAATCTTCAATACCATCTACCATGGTATCCTTCTGGATAGGTTGGAATGGGTTGGAATGAGAGTCGTGACCAATTCCTGTTGGCTGCAGTTGAGTAGGAATCTAGGCTTGAACCCCTGCTTTCCATATGTCCTCAGAATTCTGCTCACTCCGACACCTATTTAGCATCTACTCCATGAAGTCATCCATCAGAATGAGGTTAAGTATAACCACTGTGCTGATGATAATCAGCTATATGTCTCTATTTCTGGCCAATTAAATAATACAATCAAGGTTTTATCTCGGCATATAGAGCAGTGATGGCTAACCATTTGGATACCGAGTGCCCAAATTGCAACCCAAAAGCTACTTATTTATCACAAAGTGCCAACATGCCAACACACGCCCCTATGGCTATCGATGACCCCCCTCCCAGTACATGAGCAAAACGCGGCCCTTCCGGCAGTGTTCCCTAGCTTCTGCAGCCCGCTGTGGGCTATGATCACCTCCAACATAGCTCCTCTCCTCTCACCTTTGCCGCATTTGAGCCACCGGCCTTACCCCAGACAGGGGAAGTAGGAAGTGCTCCCATTGAGTTGCTGGGTAGAAGGGTAAGTGATGTCAGAAACATCCTCAGGCAAATGTGGAGAAGCGGAGGGAAGCCCCGCATCCCTCTGCCTTTCTAGTAAAGAAATCTGTGCTGGAGCAATGCACATGTGCCCACAGAGAGGGCTCTGAGTGCCGCCTCTGACACCTGTAATAGGTTCGCCATCACTGACATAGAGGCTATGAGATAACAGGATTTAGTTTATCCATCGAAAGACAGAGTTTCTGTGAGTCTTAATGTCCCCCAGAACTCAGGATTTTGCATCATTGGTTCTAGAAGAGGTTGCATTCTCCAAGAAAGAACTTAAGGGACTTATTGGACTATCAACTCCTGCTACAGGAGCAGGTGGTACTCATAGTCAGGAGGGTATTTGTTCATAAATGAACACAAATTGTGTTTATTCTTGGATCAGGAAGTCCTCATGATTACTTATTCCTTGCCATCTCCTGTTTGAATTGTTGCAACATGCTGTACATGAAGTTGCCCTCGAAGACTACTCAGAAACTACAAATAGTTCAGAATGTAGTCATTCAAGTAGTTACAAGTGCACCATGGGAAAATAACATAATAGCAATGGTTTGCAAGCTGCAAGGGTTTCTGGATGCAATCTGAGCTGATTATCACCTATAAAGTCCTTAATGACATATGGCAAGTTACTTTTGAAACTGTCTATTTCCAAGTATTGTTGCTCATCCCACAAGATATCATAGAATAAGTATGCTCTAGGTTCCTTCTATCAAAAAACACCAATGATAGGACTTAGAATATGTTCCTTCTGTAGCATTTTTGTGGTTTTTATATAGTTGCTTCAATTTGATGTTATCCAGGTATATTCATGTTGTACTGTATAAGAAACTTGGCGACGCAAGATGGATGAATGGATGAGTGAGTAAGTGAATGAATGATGCTTATTTCAGTTCACATAATTCACAGAATATCCATTTAAGAGTAAACGTTATTTATAAATAGAAATAATTTAAACCTTATATAGGTAGTCCTTGAGTTACAACAGTTCTCTTAGTGACTGTTCAAAGTTACAACAACACTGAAAAGTGACTTATGACTATTTTTCACACTTACAATCATCACAATATGTCCTTGTTCATGTGATCAAAATTTAAATGCTTGACAACTTGTTCATATTTATGACAATTGCAGTGTCCCAGAGTCCTGTGATTCTATTTTGTGACCTTCTGACAAGTAATGTCAATGGGAAGTCAGATTCACTTAATGACTGTGTTACTAACCTAAAAACTGCAGTGATTCACTTAATAATTGTGGCAAGAAAGGTCATAAAATGGACAAAATTCACTTATACACCGGAGACGAATTCCTTGTGCCTTGACCAATAAAGAATTCTTCTTCTTAGTATCTGTCTCACTTAACAACAGACATTTAGGGCTCAATTATGGTTGCAAGTAAAGGACTATCTGCATTATATATAAGACTGAAAATATACTAAGGTATACTAAGACTGGGTTTGTATACTGCACATTGCTTTTACAGCCATTATTTGCTTTAATATGAATTCTTAAATAACTGAGAATTGCCCCAAGCTATAAGCTGTAATTTGTAAACTCTAATGTCTCATTTCACATGAAAACACAAGAGACTGTGTATACCCATTATATGTTTTTAATTTATCTTTAGCAAAATATTTGCAGAAGAAATATTTCATGTATTTAGTTTTATAACATTTCCTGTTATATCTATATCAATGTGACAATGTTCTAATATATTTATCATTTTGATTGATATTTTTGTATTAAAATCTATTTAAAATTGATTTTCTGTTAAGAAAAAGATTAAAATGTAATCTGTTCATATCGTACCTAGCTTTTGCAGAAGTATTTTTAACTTTCCTGAATGATTGATTTGCTGTAGATCTTGTGGAAAGAGTCCTCGGTGAAGCACGAACAAAACTAGATGGTGGTGTTTTGGGGATCTTCTTTATTAAATGAGAAACCCATTTCTTCTGGTCTTCCTGACAGGACGCCAACAGCAACATGTCTCTTGCTGAAGTTATGTCGTAACTTACTATTGAGAAGAAAATGAACAGGAGCAAACTGTTTGAGAAAAAAAATACATAGCCCATTTTGCTTGCAAGTTATATTAATTAACACCGCTATCTACTTTTCCATCCAATGAGAACCTGCAGTGATGCACAAAAAGCGCATTTAAAATACACAGAATATAAAAGACAAAACAAATTATATTATTAAAAAGCTTATTGACTTTCACTAACAGTCTGGTGCTGAGTGTATGATCTTAAAAACCTAGGATTCATCTGAGGAGCTTACCTATATATTGTTATAAGAAAGCACTCAAGATCTTAGAATTCATCCTGATCATTAATTTATCAGACAATAGAACAAGTTTTCATCTTCAAGTATTTGTGCGTAGTTTTTCATAAGTCCACCAAAAGCAGGCACATCAACATTATACAACGATCAGCAATAGCAATACAATCCTTTCATTATTCCATTCGGGCACAGCATTTTCTCAAAATGCTAAAGTTATATTTGATTAAAGTTTATGTGAAACTTTTGTCAGCAGCTCATTGGAACCTTACAACTCCTCTGTCCCATTGAAAACAGACCAGATTAATTCCTAAGGAATATATTCCAATTGGGCAGATAGTTATCTAATGGGATAAAAACACAGAAACTCCTTTGATTAAAGTGGAGCAGACACTTAGATATGTATTACTGCACAGTAGCTAAAATGGTTTTTAGAAGGTACTGAATGAAATCTTTATTGTCATAGTACAACATGTGTACAAAGAGATTGGCTGAGCTTCCTTTCATGCACACCACCCCAAACACATGCAGACACCATGTTGTTATAACATTATTTTTCATTTAAGAGTCTGACAGCCCACGGATAAAAACTGTTCTTCAGCCTGTTTGTGCGGCTACCTATGCTTCTATATCTCCTGCCTGATGGTAGGAGAGTAAAGAAGGGTTGACTAGGGTGTGAGCCATCCCTGAGGATTTTCCTCACTCTTCTAAGGCAACTGGCCCTAGCGATGTTATCTAGTGGTAACGGTCAGCTCACAGTGTTTTGATACTCTAATTATGATAAATTAGATTAAGATTGAGACAACAATGAACATCAGATCATCTTTGCAAAAAACTGCAATGAATACATTTTCAAAAAATGTTATTTTGATGATGGACCAAAATCAAGTTTTCTCAACTGTGTAGCTTTAATTTTATGTTTGTATTTTGCTTCATTTGAAACATAACTTGTTTAGGTTATTTTGCTATGCTAATGAATTATCTAACTAGAAATCAGAATAGAATACTAGACTGTTAAATAAACAGAAAAGGCTCAAGTTCTATATAAACCATTTATTTTTACTTATTTGTTTATTTATTTTGCCACCCTCTTCCCTACAAGCTGACTCTGGGCAGATTATTGCATTCTAAGAATTGTTGCTTGTTCATTTGGAGTTACCCTACATTCATAGACTTGTAAATATATTTAGGATAACAGCCTTAAGAGGCAACAATTAACTTTTAATGCATACTCTAAATTTGCCCATATTTGTTCATGAGATGATATATGAAATGATTTTAGTAATCTAAACAGTTCAAAGTAAAAACTGGGTTGGATCCAAACAAACACACTGTAATATATGCTTGCTCAAAAATAACCATCCATCTGAACTCAATTATATTTACAAACACACATACACTGGATTCCAGCTAAATTAGGCAAATTAATCAGGATTTAGGTCAACAATTTTGGCAAGAACTTTATATATACATACTCCATATTGAAACTGTTCGAAACACACTGAATAATAATTTAAAACAATCATGTCATGCCATACCTTTACATGGTGCTATTAATTCTTCTTTCTTATCCAAGTGATCTTTGTGGCACTTGACATGGCATCGCCGACATTCCACTGCAGGGGGAGGCTTAAATACGTGCCAGAGGGGCTTGGCACAAGCCTCACAATTGGCTGGGAAATGGTATAAAGTTGGGACAAATTCATGACCTTTATGATGCAGAAAATTTGTCTTCTCTGCTGGCTGTACTGATTCTACTTCCAAGTCTTTTCTACACTCTCCCTCATTGGCATACAGGATCTGAGTAAAGCAAAACAAAACAAAACAAAATGTAAAGGTTTGTGTCACTCATTGGGTATATAAATACATATTAACTAACTGAACAAACTGTATAAGTAATGAATATTTAAAAACAAATATGCAAACATTTTTACCTGAAATATTTTGGGTATTTCTTCGGTTTCTGCTCTATAAACATCACCCTGTGTGACTGGTCTGACGTGGAACAACTTACTAAAATGAAATTACATTGTTTTAATAATCATTCTGAGTACAGGGCAAATTTATCAACTAGTTTAACAATAAAATCTTGACTTTCATGTTAATATCCCATATTCATAGGGAATATTCTTTATTCTGCCCATGCAACACACTGCTTGATCAACACATAATATTCATAAATGAAAAAATACATAATGATTAAAATACCCGAAAAAGAACTCCAACATTTTTATAGTGATGAAAGGAAACATTTTTTATGTAATCTATATTTACATTCCAACAGTTTATTTTGAGAACAAACATAATTACAGTGGCTCACCATATTGCACTAAAGTAAAATATATAGCTGAAGTTTTTAATTTTAGAAATTTTTACAAAGTCCAGACTATTAAAAAATGATCACAATTTTAATTCTTTTAATTATCTTAAAAGAATTCCAATGATAGTGATCAGTCTGATTTTGGCAACAGGGTAGAATAGATATTGGATAAAATGCATTTGGTAACATGTCTCCAATGTCAATATAATTTCTGTGACAACTATAGTTAATTTTTAATGACAAATTCTATATTGTATAAATGCTATATTTCTGTACCTCACAATTACATGTTTATGAACATCAAGTATTACCATAATTTACTTACATGTATTTATACCTATTTATATCAATTATTAACAAAACACTACCAGAAGAATATTCTGTCATCTTCTAAAAACACTGTTTCCCCCTCAAGCAGAATAAACCAACTCATAAGAGAAAATATATTCATGTGGTTCCAAAGAGTTGACTAGTTTGCACAATTACAAGATTATTACTATGTGCAAACAAATACTATACAGATTGCAAAAAGATTTAAGATATACCGTATTGTTCGCACCATAAGGCGCTCCGGACCATAAGGCGTGGAACGCTGGGAACGCGCCAATTCAGCCTGTAGAGCGATCCTTTGGCTTTGGAGCGTCCCGCGGAGCGATCTCCCTGCACCCGGAAATCGTTC
>JANHFO010003452.1:47478-60257 GCA_032468095.1 Pareas carinatus | reverse complement strand
GTCTCTTCTCTTTGAGTTTTTTTTGCTGTATAACTTGTTGCTAATCCCCTAAACATGGCTTTCGATGTATCCAAATACCACGCAAACATTCATTGCAGCAAGCAAGAAGTTTAAAAACATGGAGGAGACGTTAAATTAGTAAGAGACCAAGCAGGAGAGAGGAGGCAGTGGACAGTTGGTTGGGGTTCTCCCAGGATCCTCTCCTTGTGGTTTCCTTGAATCTGGACACAACCAATGAGTACAGAAATACAACAACACTTTGACTCTCCAGAAATTGATGAATGATAGTTCCAGTAACTCCAGTTAGGATGGCTAATGGTCAAGGATGCTGGGACTTCTATTTCAGCAACATATGCAATGCGTTATTGCCTAGGCTAGATGTGCAGATGAAATGGGAGGGGGGAGAGAAACATAAGCATGAGGATATTGGAATACTTAGCCTAAAATAGTATTAGTCTCTCAAGACAAAAACCTATATCACATGCCATAGTGCCAGTCCAACTCCTTTCTTGGGCCACATAAAAACTATTAAGTCCCATCATTCACACCTCAAGTACTTCAGTATAAGAGTGGAGGTTCATTTTCCAAGTTTGTGGGTTGGTTTCGAAATGTTTTGTTACCAGATTAGGCAACATCTTCAGAGGGTTTTTAGGGGTTGCCATATAATATATATTCCTGAGCCTTGGTTTAGCCATTATCCCCCAAAATCATTTAATAACATCTGAGAATATTAAATCATACACAAAGTATAGGAAGCAACATCACCTGTGGATATTTTAATTTAATGAAGGATGGAGCACCAGGAGAATGAACGACAACAATGGAACAAGTTTATAAGTCCCTTTGGGGAGAAGGGCGGTATAAAAATTTAATAAATATAAATATAAATATAAATATAATATATAACTAGAGAAATTACCAAATGTCATGTTTGATTTGGGAAATGAACTGTGCTGTTTTTTTATATATATTTCACCAAAATATATGATAAGAATGTGCCCCTTGAAAGCCTTCCTCGCCATCAATTAGAATGCCTGTTGCAGGTGGGTCACAGATGTTGGAAGTGGAGTAGTTGGGGGAAGGGCTTTTTAATTATTGGGTGTGTGTGTGTGAGTTTGATTAATGTAACTCAGCTAGGCTGCCTAGGTACAAAGACAGTCCCACTATTGTTTGGTTTTGGTTTTGCTTTCTAGGAATTTTTTATTTGGTTCTCATGGGTGATGAAACTAATTCATTTTATTTCTGAATCAATGTAAGGAGAGAGTCATAGCTTTATAAAGCAGTCTTCCCCAAGTTAGTGTCCTCTAGAAGGTTGGAACAACAAATCGTTGTGGAGGGTGAGGGAGAATAAGAAGTTGTGGCCCAAAACTTAACAAAAATTCCACACAGGGGAACAATACTTTATTATGAGACCTGACAGAAATAGATGTCCATACTAGACTGTGCGGGAGAAGGCAATGGTAAAGCACTCCTCACTCCTGTATTTTCACCAAGAAAACCACATAGACAGAAAATATAAAATGATTGACAATGTAGTGCAGGATAATGAGCCCCTAAGGTCGGATGACATTCAACATGCTGTGGAGGAAGAGCTGAGGATCTTTCAACGTACTAATGGTGTTTATGATGTGGCTAGATTAAAGCCTTTGGGACATCTGGTTGCCGATGTTTCCATTCAGGAAAAGAAAACCTGAAGCTGCAAAGACAGAATGAAAGAAGTACAAATACCGGAAAGCTCCACACAGTGAAAGATGGAATGAAAGTACTACACACAGACATCTTAGGCATCAGTAAATTGAGATGGGCTGAGTGTGGCACCAGCCTAGACTCTGGGGCAGGGATGGGGGAGGGGGGTAGCAGTTTGTCATTTGGGAGTCTCTGTTGGCCTAGGTAATTGACGGCTGAACTCAGAATAGTAGCCACACATCTGACAGTTTTCCCATCAGAGCAAAGAGATCCGAGGGGGGATGCTCATGGTCCCTGACCTGTAGGATGTCTCCAGGCTTGGTGCTCTCTCCACATCTTTTCAATATTAGTACATGAAGTCATTGCATGAGATCATCCATCACCACAGGGTGAGGTAATATCAGTATGCTAATAATATTCAGACATTTATCTCCATCCTGCATGAAGTAAGTATTGCTGTGGATGCCCTTTTGCAGTGTTTGAAAGCTGTGGGGGTCTGAATATGGAACAACAGGGTTCAAGTGAATCCTGGCGAGATGGAGAGGCTATGAGTAAGAAGCTCCTCTCTATCATAGGGTTTACCATGTTTGGTTCTGGATAGGGTTGCGCTGCCCCAGATGAACCCTTGGCATATACTGGAGGGCCTCCTGAATTCACATCTTCTGCTCAAGGAGTAGGAGTAGGAGTAGGTAGTAGTCATGATTAGGGAAGCCTTTGCTCAACTTTGTTCTGTGTGCCAGTTATGCCCTTTCTGGGATCAAGAAGTCCTTATTTTAGTCATATATCCTGGTCATCTCCTGTATGGACTATTGCAATGTATACTACATCAGGCTACCTTTGAAAAATATTTGGAAGTTGCAACTGGTGCAGTGTGAGCAGTTTTGGGTGCCCCTAGAGTTGCACGTATATTGGATGCCACTTTGCTTTCAAGTTCAGTTCAAGGTGTTGGCTATCACTTGTAAAGCTCTTCATGGCATGGGACCAGGTTATCTGAGGAACAATCTCAACCCAATTATATCATCCCGTCCTACCTGAGGAAGAAGGGAGGGTATGTTGTAGATCCCATCAATTAAAGAATTCTGACTGGATCCAGGAACAGAACTTTCTCTGCCATTTCTCCCACTCTTTGAAGCACCTTACCTCAGAAGTGAGGTAAGGTCCCGCTCTTCTGACTTTCAGAAAAAGGATTAAGACCTGGCTTTGCCAATTGGCATGGGGGTCAAAGAGTGATATGCAACTTTGAGGGCAGTTGGTGTTATGAGGATTTTCGTTCCATCTTTTAAACTCCTTGACTTTTAATATTTAAGGTTTTTAATTCTGTTTTTAATCTTGTTCTTATTTATGCTTTTATATTATGACATCTTGTAAACTACCCAGAGTCACTTAGGTGGCATGAGTGGTGTAGAAATGTGATGAATAAATAAAGAAAATAAATAAGAGACCAACCAATATTCCAAGACCAAACAAAGGAGACTTAACAGAGTGTGCAAACTGTCCCACAATATCTTTAGTTTCACATGGTAGCAAAATAATGCTTAGGATGATTCAATGCAGACTAGAATCCTACATAGAAAAAGAGATGCCAGATAGTCAAGATGGCTTTAGAAAAGACCATGGAACACAAGACATTATTGCCAATGCACACTGGATAATTGAAAAAGTCAAAGAATAAATACCAAAAGGAAACCAGCATGTGCTTCATCAATTACAGAGAAGCCTTTGATTGTGTCAAACATGTCAAGCAGTGGAATGTGCTCAGAAAATCGTTTTGCTCATGAGAAACTTATGTACAGGTTGGGAAATCAGAAACCAGAACAAGGGGAAACCACTGGTTTCAGGTTGACAAAGGAGTTGCATTCTCTTCCCTTATTTATTCAACCTACATGAGGAATATATATTGGAAGATGGATTGAATAAAATGGAAGATGGATTGAAAGAAACAAGCATGGAAAGAGAAACATAAATAACCTGCACTATGTTGATGATGCTACTCTGATAACTGAAAATGCAAGCCCCAGTATTAAAAGTCAAATAGCACAGTGAAAAAAATGGGGCTAATCTTAAATATAAAGAAGATCAAAGGTAGGGCAATCAGCCTTAGAACTCACAGTGAAATTATTGAAGTGATATTTTGCTTCTGCCTTTTAGGATCAGCTAGCAACAGTAAAGGAAAAAAACATGAAAAAACAGGCACTCCACAGACTAGCATTTGGGAGAGCAGCCACGACGACCTCGGGAAAGATATTGAAATGCTGCGATGTGTCTAACATTTACAAAGATCAGAAACACACAACTCATGATATTCCATGTGACAGTCTATGTAAACAAACGTTGGACTTTAAAGATGCAGGATAGGAAGAATAGTGATGCTTTTGAACTTTGGTGTATTGGAGAAGAATATTTCAGACAGCCAAGGAAATGAACTGATGGATCATTGAAAAAGTCCAGCCACAGTTCTCACTTGAGGCATAAATGACCAGGATTAGATTATGCTATTTGGGATCCATTATGCAAAGACCCCGCTCTCTGAAGAAGAATGTAATGCTTGGAAAGGCAGAAGGAAAGAGAAGAAGAGGATAACCAGCAAGGAGGTCAATGAACTGAGTTGCAGAAGTGATAAGTGCACCGTTGAGAGTCCTTAAAGAGCAGTTTAGAAATAGCTCATCTTGGAGAAAATCTATCTATCTGATCACTAAAAATTGAAAACAACTTGATGGCACATAATCAATCAATCAATTAGGATACAGAGACTGCAATTTGGTCATGGAGGTGGTGTTGATCAAGAATGGCTTTAGCACACAAGGTTAAAGGTCGTACTGATGGAAAAAGTGATCCAGTCAGCATTTGGATTCCTTTGTGCTTGGACAAAGGAAAAGAAGGATGTTGCTATTGAAAAGCACAGCAAAATAAATAATCTTGTAGCACCACCAAGTGATGAAAAGAGCAGATCGTTAATTTTATATCCTTTAGTAGGATCAGTTGGAAGATTTCATCCCGTCTGCAAATTCCATAGCCAATAAACTGCACTGACACTAGATTGATAGGAAAATTGAATGAAGTAGACTATGAGAAACTGCTATTTCCACTCCCAGTTGCCATTAGCCGTGTGAATGGGGTTTTTCCTTCCTCTTTTGCAGAGACGTCTGTGGCATCTGTAAAAAGCAGCAAGAGAATCATTTACCCTGGGGAGTGATATGGTATCATTTCCATCAAACGTGGCCATTGGAAATGTCCTAAAACATTAAGAACAAGGAAATGATCGACTTTGTTTTGTATTTCCTGACTCCACCATCTGTTCTTTCTGTGTTGTATTTCTGAGATCACCCACATGACAGCAGGGTTTATCTGGGATTTATTATTCTGAAGGTTACTTTGAGAGCCTTTCAGGCCAAAAAGCGAGCGAGCGAGCGAGCGAGAGAGAGAGAGAGAGAGAGAGAGACAGAGAGAGAGAGAGAGAGAGAGAGAGACAGAGACAGAGACAGAGACAGAGACAGAGAGAGAGAGAGAGAGAGAGAGAGAGAGAGATGTAATATTTGTGAACTATCACATTTGGTTTTTATGATTATCATCTGTCTTTGAATATGAACCACTGTCTTTCATCCACTTTATAAAATTACAGTCAAACCATGAATACTGGTTGTTGTTGGTTTTAATATTATTATTATGAAGAAGTTGAGAATCTATATACTGGTCCTACTGGTCAAATTCTATATATGTGATGGTGTCAGATTAAAAACTACTTCCATGAAAATTTCTTTCTACCACCACTCTTCCTTGATCTATATGTATTCATCAACAGTTTTTATGAATTACTATTCTATGCCAGAGACTGAAGCAAGTAAAATGTCAATTTCACTGAGTTCAGCTAATTTTTGCTATAAATTACCAAACCGTGTTTTATTCAGCCAGACTTTCATTAGGCTCTGTGCCAGCTTGAACAAAGCCCTTGACCTTTTGTAGATTTTTCACAGCCTAGCAAAGATGGCCTCTAATTCATTCTTTTCATAGAGATATAATTTCCTGATGTTGGTGCATAGCTCAAAAAAATACAGTAAAATGTCATTGAGCCTTTGCAAACAATAAAATATGCCTTCATCTGACTTTTCCTTTATCTGTCAATATATCTTCATCTGCCATTTCCTTTACCTGTCAAGTTCACTTCTATTTTGTGAGCTTTTACAATAGTATAGGTACATATTTTTTCACAGCTTGATTTGAGTATTTAATTTTCAGTCTTCTGAAAATGGTTGACATAAGGAAGCAATGCTTAGATCATGGCTAGTAATTCATCAAGTTTACTGCCTGGCTTCAAAAGATCAGCAATATGATTTAATTCATTACAGCAAGTGAAATAGCTGAAGTTATGCTTAATATTATAAATAAAATCAAGTGCCGCTTTTAATATTTGCTTTCATCAAGTTTCAGTTTCCTTACTCCAAATCTTTAACATCTTACTATTTTGGAAATGATAATGACACAGTTATAGAAAACAGAGTTAGTCACTTGTTAGAAAACAATCAAGATATCTAGTCCATCATGCTGTCATGATTCAAGTAATTATAAGTAAACACAACAACCACAAAAATAAATGTCAAAGGACAGACTTGGTGGACCACTAGATCCATTTTCTATGTTTCTATGTTTCCTGCTGCAGAGGATCACAGCCCTTTCATCCCCTTAAACCTTAAAGAGGGGAGGAGGAGAAGGAGGAGGAGGAGGAGGAAGAGGAGCTCAATCAGGGAAACCTAATCAGGAGAACAAATAAACAAAAACTTTCCCAATCTTACACAAATAGACTTACTATACCTACAGTATATCACCCACAATTTATCATGTGCAAGCTGTGAAACAGGATCAAAGCAATAATAGCAGTAGAAGGTTTCCACATGGCAAATGTCTGACAAGCAAAAGTGAATGAGGCAACCAAAGTGAACAAACAAAATCTGGTTGCAGAATTTATGACTCTAAAATAAACAATGTCTTATTCATAGAACTCTGTAAATGACGATATGGCTGCTTTGCATGAGATGTAAACTCAGTTACAGTTATAAATACTACAGATGCATAAATACTACAGATGGAGAGTCATATTTTATCTTGAAATAAAACAATATAAAACATCCATGTTTTATATTAAATGTGCCACAATTCCTTTAATTTAGCATATTTGTATCCTTTCACTGCTTGAAGACAGAATCATACATACTGAGACCCCTAAAGCTCCATGTGGTTTCCAGAAGTTTTGGGTGTCACTTCTTATCATTAACACAAAGTGAGTTAAGTTTAAAATAAATGGGCAATAATTATATTAATTGAATTTAATTTAAATTCTGTTTAAGTATAAATTACATTTCTAGGAGGCTGCGCCTACTGTTGCTATTGTTATTATTTTGATTCTGCCCATTTTGTCCTGGCTTTGCTTACTTTTGAAGCCTCATTACCAACATGCCACTAAAAAGTATTTGGTGTTGGATAAAACTAGAACAACAAACAGCTACCACCACCCTGCCTCCACCACCTCTGATTTAAGGGGCTTAAGGAAAGTGAACTGCATCTCACAAAATGTAAAAATGGATAATCTAAGATATATATATCATACTTTTGAATGAATTTAATGCCCAGTGATTATTTAAATCCATGTTTTATTGATTCCGATATGATACGTTATTTATCACCATATGCGGTGTGGGATTTGATAGATGCTATGATACAGAGACCAAACCCTTCTGTCAATGGAAATATCAAAAAAATGGTTCTGTCCAGATGGAAAAAGGAACAATTGTTGACTTGACTTCACAATTTTTATCATTACCTTTATAATAATAAAAAGGGTATTTTAGGATTAACGATGATGTGGCAGTCTCAGGGATTATCAGCACCCAGGATGCTGTACCAAAAAATCTTGGACACCATTTAGAAAATCTGTGCATTGATAAAATTTTCATTTGTCAACTATAAAAGGCCAAATGCTTGGATTCACACTGAAACATTCCGACATCCTAGATTCTTGGGAATAATTAGATATATATGAGGCCTACATCTGCTAAAGAAATGGCAGCTGCGATTTCACCTTTTGGTATGCATATAATAATAAAAAATTCTTCTTTTTTAAAATATAAAATGCTTGATCTAATTGGCAAAATAAGAAACTAATGATTCTCTTGAATTAAGTTTGATTCTCACTGGATCTTTGTTTGATTCATGGATCTTTCCATGTAATTTTCTAGGCATTAATATGGATGTGATTTGACAATGTAGAAAAATTATATACAAGAATCATTCTCAATCTTAAAATAATGGACCACTCAAGAATGAAAAATCAATTTTCATAGCTGAATACAAAGCAAATTCTTCTACTAATTCTGGTAGTTTTGTGCTGTGAAGCAAATCCACTTCTACCATCTATTTTGCTACATTTGTTGATATAGCAATATCTTGTTTTTTGGTCAACTCAGAGTACAAAGTTTGCAAATAGGACAATGGGGAGGCTCAGTGTTGTTGCATGTTCACTCATTTGTCTTACTTACTTGACTAGATAATATCTACTTACTTAATATACAAAGTTTGTTTTTGCCATAGTCCTGTTATGTTTCCATGACTCAGTTATATGTGTCTAAGGATTGCAGATAAGTTAAACTAACATATGATAAAGATCTGATTACTTTTATATTTAGTATGACCACTATTTCATTCTAGGATAATGTAGAGACCACTAAAGAAATTAGTTCTCACTATATAATTATGTAATTGTTCATGGCTAGGAATTGCATGCAATAGACCCATAGCAAATAATAATATAGTGATACAATCACTGTAAGTACTATATTACTTTATTGTAATACATTTCTCAAAGTATTGAAAAAAGTACATTTTATCTTTATCTCTTTGGATAATTTGCCAGCTTTGATTTAGCTTTCTTTGAGCTTCTGATATGTTGCATTTAACTAATCCTGTGTAAATATGTGCATCTATAGACAGCTTCTCCACTTATTTATTGGCATTCTTATTTTAACAAATGAGCAGTACTATTACTATATGAGGGAGCAATACAGTAGATGGCTTCAACAAGTAAGCTTATTTATGTTTTAAAAGGCATCAAAATTACATAATGGAGAATCACAAATGAATACCGGATAGAACAAATAAGGAAACATTATCCATTTTTTTTCTTGACCTTCTTGATCACTTAGTTTTCTGAAAATGGATCGTTGATGTAGTTGTTGCTAACAGCCTTTCATTTTAGAACATTCTAATGGTCTATAATTTATATAAAATTGATTAGTATATAATGCACCTGTATTCAGAAGGGAGGAAAATTTCTGACAAAAGCAGGAAATTGAAGTACTATTGTATGTTTTTCTTTTACAGTAAGTATGTGAACAATTGCAGTTTAGAAAGCATGAGCTACAGTCTAACCAAGAGAATAAATGCGAAACTTAGTGAAAATCAGGAATTCAGGATATGGAAATAAAAGGCTGAAAATACTCTGTGGCTGCTCTTTTTATGATACCAAAATCACATTGTAATAGCCCAGTTCCACTGGAGGGATATAATTTTGGGAGATTCAGATGTGTTGTTCTGATAAAGCAGTGGTATTTCTTTGCTTGTATTTATAACTCACTTCAATTCATTCTTTTAAGTATTCTTCAAATGCTGCTTATATATCGCTATGCTTCATAAACATATTTAAAAGGTTTTTTAAACAAAAGAATCTGGAAGGATTTACATGAAAAAAAGATGTATCAATTACAGATGCCCTTTTCACAAATTCAGAGCAGTTCATTTCAATGTATGAACTAGGAATGTCTAGCTCCACCCCAAAGACTTTGACTGACGTAAAAGCCAGGATCAATTTCCAGTGTACATATGTTTGGTAGGAGAAGTTTTTGTATGTATAGCTACAAAGTCCCCATGAGATCCAGAACTAAATCCTAGAGATACATAAACCAGCTGCAAAAGAAATATGTTCTAATGTAGGAGAGATGTGAGTCAAATGTTTTTTTAAATTTTCCAAATTGCACATTTAATAGCAGGTTAGTGAGCAGTTTAGCATGTTATAAATAATTTCTCAGATAGTTGCTGAATGCTGATTTAAAACAAATGTAAATAGGAGAATGTCAGAGGCAGTTGGATAAGACTTTGTAGCTCAAGGGCATTAATCCATGTGCTTTAGCTATTCCTCTTTTTGAAAGATGTAATCTAACAGCAATTCCATGATCCTGAGATAAGCAGATAAGATTTGTCTACTTTTCACTAGCAGTAAACTGATGTTTCTAGGCTTTTAAAACAAGGAAGAGTGAAAAATGGACCAAATTGCAACATTAAGTGAATAACAATGCATCTGACATCTGGTCTGCACTAATAGAGAAATCTATTACTGAATGGCCATCACCATTTAAAAGGGGCATCCATGGGTGAATGAACCCTCAGAGATTAAATATAATAGACAGAGCTTTTAGATTACCTCGCATGTGCTGAGAGTAGGATAATTTATTGAGGGAGATGTAGTATTATTGAAAGTAAAAAATCTAACGAGCAAGGATTAATGGAGATTTAACAGAAAAAAAAGTTTCCTTTAAGGGAATACAGGATAAAGCTTATTAAAACCTATTCTAGCTAAATACTATGAGTCAGAGATGCAGAGAACAAGAGCTGAGTGAGTGATTATTGCAGTCCCTGAGATAATCAAACTAACAGCAGCTGGAATTAAAAACCCAAGGGAATCCATGGTAAATCCTTAATTGTGTACTCCACACTGCCCCTTGAGGGTAGTAAGTTCTGAGATGGCAACAGCAATAGCATTTAGGCTTATATACTACCTCATAGCGCTTTACAGCACTCTCTGAGTGATTTACAATGTCAGCACTTGTCCCCAATGGTCCTCATTTTACTGACCTATTAAGGATGGAAGGCTGAGTCAACCTTGAACCTAATCACCTTGAACTCTAGACTGTGGGCAGAGTTAATCTGCAATACTGCTCTTTAATCACAGTGCCACCAGGGCTGCTCAAGATGTTGAAGAGTAAGTGCCATCAAAACCACATTTTCAATAATGATACCTGAAAAGCAACATTTTCACAGTTTTGCTCCAAATCCTAGTCCATTAAGTTAAAATATAGTTTCTTATATGATCTAGACACAAGTCATAGACATTCAAAGTTATGTCCATCTTTTTTCTGTATATTTTATTATTGTATAGCTTCAACTTCAGCAGTCAGAGGTTGGTCTTTTTAAAATAAACAAATCAATAAATAAACACCCAAGAACCACAGGACATAGTTAGAACAAGTAAAACTGGCATTTTCAGATTTTTTAGTCAACCCACCAAAAATTATTTTGCTTCTTCATTTTCTAAAAAAATGTCACAGATTGAACTGCTAAACTTTGACAACCTAACTTTGGCAGGTCTGTAGGCTTCCCAACTGTGTTTAATAAGCAGTTAGTGCTTCAAAGTTTCCTCAGTACATTTTATGGACATTGCAACTTGATATCTGCAGAGCTGTTTTATTATTGCTTTGATTTAAAGTCTCTTTATAGCCAGGCTATTTCCTGGGAAGATTCCTTCCACATCTTCCTCATTTGTCACTAAAGTTTGGAGTTTCCTACCAAAGGCAACATTATTTCAGAAAGGTCACAGAAGAACTGCCGTGTACCCAAATTGATAGATGGATGCATTGAATCAAGACAAAACCATAAGAACAAGGTCCAAAATTAATTTCTGTTCCATGATGGATTTTTTCCCTTACTGTTTATTATACTAGAAAGTCAGGGGTCATCTATAGAACATGTTTAAAATGCCTTTTAAAGAACCAGAATAAAACAATATTATTCAATTGTCATGCATTTATTTGCTCCTGTATGATTTTATAACCAAAGCATTAACTATTATTTGAAATTTCTCATCTTCAAAACCAGACTAATAATGCAGTTTACTGTAAACAATTCTGAACATTTTTGTTTTTGTGTTCATTTGTTGAATGCTAAAAGGGTAATTTCAAGCGTTGGTTGATTAATCTATGTCAAAGCTGCCAATTTCTTTCTGACAGTTCGTTGTAACCTTTTAAACCCTGATCATCTCAAGGTCAAAATACATGGAGCCTTATTTCTGTTCAAAAATATTTCTTTCCTAATTATTAAAAAAATTAAAATGAGGCATGTAATAATTGAAGATAGAACTTGTGGAAAGGTCTGTATCTCACAATGAGTTTAGTTTTCCAGAAATAATTACTTTCTGGTGAATTTAATATGTTGTGTATGAAAATCAATGAAAATGTAATGATGTTACTAATATTAAAGCCGTATCCAAAATGTAAAATAAAGCAAAGAGCCTCTTTCTGAATTTTCTCCCCACAATTGTCCAGCAGACATGTGCTATCCTTCAAACTCTGGCGATGTGGCACTAGTAAGCATCAAAGCACTTAGGCTGTATTCCAAACAATTCTGCAGATCTTAAAAGATTCTAATGTTCTCAAATGTGTTTTCTCAAACATCTCAAAATTTTACAAAAGTTTCACATGTTTGTGTGAAATTAGGCAAGTTTTTATCATCTTTCTATGAGATCTTGGAGGTACATGTTAAAGGGTTTTCAACATGGATTTAGACAATCACATGGAACTCTAGCCATTTTTGGTTTAATGGTGTCCTGAAAGTGTATAATACTGATACAAACAAAGATTGTACATACACACACATACATATCTGCATATATATACATGCATATACACCTATGTACCTACACATACATATATATATCTACATCTGTAGATATATACCCATTTGTGCCAGCAGGCTGGCTTGTTATAGCCACGCCCTGGCCTCCTGCATTAATCTGGGTAAGAGTTATTTTAAAATATTTTATTAAATTTATTATTAATTGGAAATTATTTTATTGTTCTCCCTTTTAATCAGGCTCTATTTAATGTTTTTAATATGTTTTTATTGTCTATGTTGTATCATGTTTTTATGTTGCCTGTAAGCTGACCTGAGTCCTTCAGGAGAAGGGCAGGGTATAAATAAAATTGTCTGTCTGTCTGTCTGTCTGTCTGTCTGTCTGTCTGTCTGTCTGTCTGTCTGTCTGTCTGTCTATCTATCTA